>JASKGO010007436.1:0-37181 GCA_030556065.1 Holobus sp. GC000080 | reverse complement strand
TTTGCTCTTATAAATTCTTAATTTGTTGATTTTTTTAAATAAACAAACAGTTTTTAAGTCCAGTTATTGCGAATTATTGTTTATTTAGTTTTGCAGGTGATTAAATACAAAACCAGCTCTTTTCAGAGCTAATAATTGCTATAAACAGTATTAATATTAAAACAAACACTTTATCAAACGATAACAATAATTTCTATCGTTAACAACTGATAAACGGCCCCACAATTAATTCAGCATGTGGACCTTAACGTAGGCAACTAAATTAAATAAAATTTATTCGGGAAGGCGCGAAAAAAAATTTCAATTCACCTCCTCGAACTTATTTGCTCCTGATACAAATCCCCGATTTTCTAAGGATTCGGAAAATTGAATTTTATTTCGGAGCGCGCGAAAGAAAATTTCAATTTATCTCCTCGAACTTATTTACTCCTGATACAAATCCACGTTTTTCTAATTCAAATTCGATTTCTCTTTATTAAAAACTGTTTCAACATTTGTTAAAGTGTTTCTTTCGATGTAAATATTATTAGTAGCAATTATTAGCTCTCATAAGAGCGATAAAGTTCGATAAAGTGTTTGTTTCATTATTAATATTGTTTATATCAATTGTTAGCTCTGAAAAGAGCTGATTGATTGTGTTTTCGATTAAATTACCTGAAATTCAACAATTAAGTAGAAAAGAACTTTAATTAATAGTTTATTTTATTTAAAACTACAATTATACAATAAATTTACAATAAGATGTAAATTGATAATAAAATTAACCTACTTAAAAATAAAAACTTACATTATTAAAAACTTTAAGCTAATTATTGCAAATTTGTCTTTAAATTAACTAATTTAACGGAAATCATAACAATCCCACAACATTTAACAATAACAGTTTAAATTATTGCAAAATTAAAGCAAGTTTGCGTTAATTCTATTTAAGAATAACTTAATTGACAGCTTCTATTACAAAAGAAGCAATTAAATAATAAGAACTAAAATCATTTAAACATTAAGTCAAATTTGCTCTAACTTTGCTTAAAACTAATTAAATAATAGTAACAACAACAAAACTAACAATATTTCTGAAAAGCAATAAACAATATCAAAAACAATTCAAAACTTATTAAAAGTAATAAAAACACCCCTAACAAATAAATAAATTTCTGAAAAGCAATGAACAATTTAAAAAACAATTCAAAACTTATTAAAAGTAATCTAAAACACCCCTAACAAATAAATAAATTTCTGAAAAGCAATGAACAATTTCGAAAAACAATTCAAAACTTATTAAAAGTAATCTAAAACACCCCTAACAAATAAATAAATTTCTGAAAAGCAATGAACAATTAAAAAAACAATTCAAAACTTATTAAAAGTAATAAAAACAATATAAATGCACATCGTTGAAAATAAATTCAAAATTCAGACATGCAGCGACACCTCATATCAAATAGCAAAAGGAGTTTTATCAACAATTGGCAAATTTAAAATTTCTGTAAACTAAATTAAAAAACTGCAAAAATTATTGCAAACGCTTGAAAAAAGCTATGAACGACTGACTGAACTAATAAAAATAATGAAAAGAACTTCAAATTCACAATGAAAAGTAATAAAACTCAACTTAAAACTATTAAAACAATTGCTGAAATGCAGTAAAAACCATATAAAACATACAATTTGTTCAGAAAAATAGAATAACATGACATATCTATTATTGGCATTAAATTATAGTAATATCCACATACACATTTTGATTATAAACACAATAATTTACGATAAATGGCACATATAAATAAATCGCTTATCCATAATTACAAAGATTATAAACAATATTATAATCTGTGAGAATAATGAAAAATAAAAGTAATAACAATATTAATAATGTAGACAGAGCGAAAGACGAAGAGGAAATCGAATTGCACATCAATTGGGAAAAGTTACTACATTCAGACATTTAATATAACAGTGATATATCATTAAAGAGCATAATGTTTATACCTTTAAATTTTTGCGATAATAATGCATCCATCTAAGCTACGATAACATTTATTCGATACAATCTTTGTGGGAAAATATTTCTTTTTCATTTTTGCACTAAGTAGTAACAACAACAACCTTTTAATGCTTTTAGGGCATTCGTAAACTCTGGTTTTGTAAAATAGTAGTAGTAATTTAATAACCGCAATAGGCCGCTTTTTTTTGTGTTTTTTTTTCTTCAACACGACCATATAATCAACTATTTCACATAATAATAATACTTATTGACATTGTGGTCCTTCTTAAAGAAGACTATCAAAAAACCGTTTACAAACATTGTTCACACTTCAAATATCATTAGAATAATCAGCTTTTGAAACCTCTTGCACTTCAATTGAAGCGCATCCGCGGAAAACTTTTAAGACTTAGAATCAAAGTGCAGCAATCGTTGGAAAAGAGACGCAACTAATAAGGAACTATCACAAATCAAAACAGCTGCCGCAAATTCCGTTTCCTTTTTGGAACTTTACACGAGAGACAAAGATATCGCGAAAATAATAATATGATTACTAATGCGTTAAAATGGGATGCGTTTTCTTGCCTTGTCTTGGAATCTCCGTTTGGCCAAGTCGGACATTGCGACAGGCCCTAAGTTGACGGCTGTAGGCGAAGACGAGATGGCCCTGTAAGTGGCCGCTAGCGTTTGCTTCAATTCCATCTTAGAGCTGCTGCTGCTACTGCTGCTGGCACACATCAAATTCTGCTGCTGCTGTTGATGTTGATGTTGATATGAAACTTGATTGTGCGCCTTGGCTGTGACCCACGGATGATTAGTTAGCTGAATTGCAGTGGGTCTTCTTTGGGGTGCAACGTGTAACATATCGGCCACTAATTCTTTTGCAGACTGCGATACACCATTCCACATTGGGTCCTACAATTTCAAATTATTCATTAAGTTAAAAAAAAAAAACAGCCAAACTTAATTATATTAAAAAGAATGAATTAGATTCGTAAACTAAGAAAATCTCATGATGCTTTTTTTAACGGCAGATATCGAATAATGTTCACATTTTATATATTTTTTAAATTTGGCGCACCATTTAATTAAACGGGCGAAATCCAAAGTTAAAAAAAAAGAATTATATTTTGATTGAATTAATAATGTAATTTCTTCATAATTTTACTAAATAAATAGCAATTAATTTAAGGTAAATTTAAATACATGAACCCTTTTAAAATGATTTCAAATAAATAAATAAAAAATAAAAAAACACTTACCTGGAAGTTTAATTTGCCGCTGCTAATTCGTTGTAAAATATGTTGCGGACTGTCGTTTGCCTTCACATTGAACGGCGTGTGTTTTGTAAGCAAAATGTGAAGTATTATGCCCAGGGACCAAATATCGCAAGCCGCATCGTATCCCTGGCGTTTCAGGACTTCGGGCGCCACATAATTGGCGGTATAACAGGGTGTCATCAAAAGACCATTGTCAGCTCTCAACTACCACGACAAAAACAATGTTAAAAGAAAAGTTCTAAATTCAAAATAAGAAAAAATTAAATACCTGTTTAGCAAAACCCATATCACAGATTGTCACTGATTCGGGGGAGCGGTCTTCCGAAGCGAACAGAATATTAGCTGGCTTCAAGTCACGATGGACCACTCCGTTTTCATGTAAGTAAGCTACAGCTAAAGCTAACGACCTAATAATTGCGGCAGCCTCCCATTCCCTTATTTGTTTCTACAAACAAAAATTTGAAATTATTTAAATGTTAAAAAAAAGAAAATATAAATTACTTTGTTGACGCAATAATCTAAAAGATCTCCTCCCTTTAAAAGGTCCAAAACTAAATAAACTTTGTTGCTGTCTTCATAAACTCCTTTGAGGGAAACTATGTTAGGATGATGTCCGTATCTTAGCAGCACTTCGACTTCTTCTTTGCAATCACAATGGGCTTTATTTACAATCTTAAATAAAATATAAATAATTATTTTATTAAAAATTTAACTTAAATAAATTAATTTAATTTTTTAATATGTAAAAAAGGAAAAATGTTACCTTAACAGCAAACTGTTGACCGGTCCCTTTATGTTTGGCCACTTTGCAAACACTGTAACTGCCACTGCCCAGCGAGTTAAAAGTTTCATAGTCGTCGAAGAAGTTGGGTCCGCTGGTGCGCATTGTGGACTTTGGAGCCTCTGCAATCACCTTCTGAGCAGGGGCGCCTTCCAGCAAACAGGGCGCTATAAAACTGAATCCCTTGAACAGCTCGTGGGCATTAGCACTGGCCGGCACACCTGGCGAATCTTTCGGGGTTTTACAAGTAAATTCCGAATCGAAGTAGGCTTCCTCCGGTCCGGAAACAGCAGGCTTGAACGGCGGCCTGATTTTCTTCAGTAACAAAGCATTCCAGTCTATCGTCGCAAAAAATTCGTGACCTTTCAGACTCTGAAAATATAATTTTTTTAATTTAGCAAAGAAAAAAAAATTAGAAAAGAAAGGAATTATATTAAAAAAAAAAGTAATTAAATTTAAAAAAAAAGGCCTTACTTCTATTCCACCCGGACCTCCAGCTAATCTATTGGCCGGGTTTCTTTTGAATAGTGCCCTCAGTAGACTCTGCGCTTCGTCGCTAAGATTCGAAGGCATGCCCAGTTTGGCTTTCATGATTTGATTCATCGTTTCGCGCCGTGTTGACCCTTGAAACGGTAGCTGTCCCGTCAGCATTTCGAACATAAGAACGCCAAACGACCACCAATCCGCTGCGAAAGAATGTCCTTTGCGGCTGACCACTTCCGGAGCCATATATTCAACCTGAAAATTAATTATTTTATTTAAAGTTACATAATTACAAAGATAAAGCTACTTACAGTGCCGCAGAAACTGTAAGCTTGATCAGTTATCAAAGGGAGTTTAGATAAACCGAAATCGGTTAAGGCTATGTGTCCGTCGGAATCCAAAAGGACATTTTCCGGCTTCAAATCTCGGTAAATTATTCCGATAGAATGCAAGTGGTTTAAAGCTAGAGCCAATTCTGCCAAATAAAATTTCACATCTTCTTCTGTAAACATCACCTAAAATAAAATAATTATTTTTTATTCATTTAAAACTTTATTACTTTCCGCAATTAACACGGAAAAAATAGTAGACTAAAGAGACAAACAAACCTCTTTGTTTAATCTAGTGAACAGATCGCCTCCCCTGAGAAAATCCAAAATCAAGTACAACTTTCCAGTGGTTTGGAAGGCGTAGTGCAGCTTGACAATAAAAGGATGCTCTACGTCCACCAAGATGTTGCGTTCCATTTTAGTCCTGTGCCGATCGCGCACCTTCAGTGTGGCCTTCCGAAGCACTTTCATGGCGTATAAACTGCCGGCATCGTTTCCAACTACTTTCCGCACCAGAAACACCTTCCCAAAGGAGCCCTCGCCCAGTACTTTAAGCAGTTCGAATTGCGACGGATCGGCCTTCTCGTGACCATCTCGTACGACCTAAAAGAAAAGGAAAATACAGCAAATTAAAAAATATAAACCAAAAGCAAAATTAAATTAATATACCTCTTGCAATTCAATCTCATGATCTCCCTCAGCTGATCCCTCATCTAAAGCTGCATTGTCATCAGTATCACCAGCCTGAAAATACAGCAATTAAAATGATGGCAATTGCATGAAATTAACGAAAGCAATTTGTAGTGTTTGGTGTGAAGTACTACTAAAGTCCTGCCGAAGCAATTTATTAAGAACTTCTACAAAAGCTGCAAACTATCAAAGAGTACGCAGAGAAGCAGAGAAGAAATGGCAGAGAAGCGGTGAGGCATAGAACGCATGCACTAAAATAGGTGATGTAATGGAAATAATTACGTACAGACACTATTCTTAGGGGCCTCGACACTCCAATCGCTGCAAAGTCAATTCAAAAACTCATTACAAAATTTGAAAAAGTATAACAAAGCTAATTTGCGTGCCAACAAAATAAACAAGAGGTAATTCGCGGCGCACGGTCTCCTATTGTCAAATCATTTGTATGTTTACAATTGCCGGGTCGTTTTTCGAACGCTAATTACCAGATAGAGGCAAGTATTTGAAATCAAACTTTTACAGATGGAAAAATTACCTCTAAGACGGCGTGTGGTGTTTGCCATAATTCGCTATTGGCCAAGGGCATATCGACCGTACTCTTATACCATGAAAACAACCAAATTATTCGACATCCGTGATTATCACTTCTAATTAACTAAATTAATTAATTCACTTTCTTAGATTTCTTTAAGTGGGCTGTCAAGTTTCCCCATGTTTTCCCCTCTTGTTGCTCCTCTCTAGTAGTTGAATCGAAAAACATGGCCGCCCTTCAGGCGTGCCAATAGCAATGGCGCGAACACAAAGTTGCGCACTAAAAAAACTACTTGTTGATTCCTTGCACGTGTTTATCCTATCAAATTTCATTAAATTTTTATTTTTAAGTGTTTTGTTTAAAATTTACGCAACATGTAACCATAAAAAAGGGAACCTGAGTAGTTGATTCTATGAATTTTACAAAAGGCGCTTGTCACCAATAAATCACTAATTGCAATTGTTTCACATGTTTTCAATAAACTTCTCAAGTCTACTATTATTAATTATTAGTAATTACTTATTATTACTACCTGCTGAATGGCGAAATTAGAGGAATTGGACCAAAAATCAAACGAAAACACAGCGACAGTTGGCAACTCCATTTTGAATGCAACATGGCTTCTTTTTCCGGTTGCTGCTGACGTCAAGTTGTTTATCGACGCGTGTGCCATAAACGTAACGTACTTTCCGCCCAAGTATCTGCAGGTCGGTGCAGGCTCGTGTTCTTCCCCATTGAGTACAATGCGATTCATCGTAAGCATCATAATGGCTAACACGAGGCCCACAGCGCCGATAAGAGTTTAAGTTCGACCTTCAGTCCGTGTACAACGTACAACTAGTCATAGAATTTAGTGCTAAAGACAATAATTTGTGCCTTATGTTTATAAAATATGAACGAAATGGGGGAGCTGGTGCTTTACGCATCTCCAATTCCAAATAGTACTACAGATAGAGGTAATTATTTTGCTTGCATTGTTCCCCAGTTGATTTTGCTGCTTTTGTTTTCCGAATAACCAACTTGTTGCTTCGATTTTTCTTAATGGCGCCTGCGGTTGCCATAAGCAACCAGAAACAAACTGCTTCCGGTTTTCCGGATTTGCTTAATTTTCGTATTGAAATCAATTAATTACTAATTTTTTATAAAACTATTATAGTTATGGATAGAAGAAAACGAAGATCCAGCGAAGGCGATACGCTGGATTCGAAAAGGCCGCGCTATAGTTTTTATTTTCGTCTTGAATCTGAAAGTTCAATCGATTCAGATGATGATACGGAAAGTGTGTACAGCATACAGGCCAAGGAAACTGGTAGGACTATTGGGACTCTTCCTCTCTAAGGACCAACATCATGGAATCTTAAAATATTTTGCAGATGTGGTCAGGGATACATCAGACACTGACTCCGACACTAGCTCAATTGCTCTAGAGGTAGAATATGAAGTAGCTAGCTTATCAAGTGAAAATGATGAGTTTCCAGACTACACATCAAGTGGTACAGAGGTAAATACTTTTCCTCTTCATTGTTTTCCATTATAAATACACAAAAAACAAATTACGAAATCAAACAAGAACAAAAGAATGATTAATTAAGGGAAATCTTTCGTTTAAACAGGATTTAAACCTGCAAACAGCCGGAGCCATAGCCGCCGTATTGATGGACACCTCGATGGAAGCGTGGGAAACCGATGGCGAAACGTCGGAGAGCTCTTCAGTGCACGAGAGCCTCGACTTGGTGGACGTAAGAAAGGACTTTTGGACTTGCGTGCAGTGCAACTCGCGCAAGGATAATAAGTTTTACAGATACTGCAACAAATGCTTCCAGGTTAGCATTCCCTTAGTTTGTATAAAAGTTTGAGAGGGTGCTTTGAGTGCGCTTGTAAAATGTTAATCTCTGCATTTACGGGCGCCTCAAAAGAGCGGGTGACTCACCCGAAAATTTCCTGGGAAAGACGTTCGACAAGCTCGAACAAGTCGCCCAAACAGAAATCTGACAAATCCAAGCAAAACTTTAACATTGCACAAGTCGTTAAAGTTGTTTTGAATTACTACTAGTTTTTGCTTTTAACATTGCACTGATCAGTTAAAAGTTGTTCAATTGTTATAACTATTGCTTGGATTCCAACCGTGTGCTCTGTGTGCTTCTCCAAAAAATCCATTGGACTCCCAAAAGTAACAAACATTTTATATTTGGCCTCAAAAAAGTGTTCAGTGTTTATTTGCCGTATTATTTTATTATGAAAAATGTAAAGAGGACTTTGAGAAGAGTGTTTTGTAAGTAAGTCAGTGCCAAGCTGCTGGTATTTGGTAAGGTTTTTATTTTTTCTACTTCTTTTTTTATTGTTTATTTTATTCAAATTTTGAGGGTTTTCTGTTAATTTTATTTGTTGCTAAGTGAAAAGTTCCAAAAATTTAAGACTGATAGCAGAAGCAGAGGTCAAAAGATCTGCTGTTTTCTTTTTTCTGCAAAAATACTTTTAAAAATAACTTTTTTCATTTAAAACATTTTGATTAAATTTTTAATAATACTTGCAAATGCGAAAAATTAATATCTTTGAAATGAATAACGAAAAGTCGCCAATATATAAAATCTGTAGGTGAAAGAGGAGTGCATCGATGGTCCGACCAAAAAAACAACTACCAAAACCGGCAGAAATTTGAACGTGCTTTGATTGTAGGTGAGGAAAACGTTCTTTCCGCCGAGACCAAGAGGCTCGCGCAAACGTAAGCGCGACGAAAAGGTGCCGGAGGAGACCAAAAAGGTGAAGTTAGATACGTTAAAGTCGTGTTTGAATCAACTGAAAGAGGACAAGGCGGGCGCGAGCAGCAGCAGCGGCTCGCAGAGTCTATGCGACATGAACTTCGAGAGCATCGTCATTCCGACGGACCACACGAAGAAGCCATTGCAAAATGCAACGGACAGCGACTCCTCGGAGGATACCGACGACGCGCAACAACAGCACACTAGGCCGAAGCGCAGGAAAACAAGCGAACACCAGGAGGAGCCAAGTAAGCCTAGTTTAGACGTATTAAAAGCGGCAGAGCTCGGCGATTCAAACGAGGGCGGCGGCCGTAATCGTAAGTTAGGGTCGTTAGAATTGAAACAATTGAAACACCACGAGAGCAACGAAGCGTCCGTGGCTAATAGCGAACAGTCTTTATCGTCGTCATCGTCGCCGACGACCGATGAATGCGTCGTATCGAAATTCGAGACGGAGAGCAACGCGTGTCCGCACTCGGATAGCGGCATCAGCTGTCGCGAGTCGAGCCAAGAAGTGGCTAGCAGTAGCGGCGAGTGCGCCTCTTCCACCACCACCACCACCGCCTCTACGTCGTCCTCGCTCGTCAGCGACACTAAGAGCGATCTGTGCATCATTTGTAACGCGGCCCCCAAGAACGGTATCTTTCTGCACGGCAGCATAGGCCACATGTGCTGCTGCTACAAGTGCGCGATGCGCACCTGGAGGGACTGTAAGCGTTGCCCGTTATGCAACTGCAAAGTTAAAAACGTCGTCAAACTGTTCACGATGTGAACAGGTTGCCTTAGGTGTATAGAAACAATTTATTTATTAACACGATAAATATGCTTTTTTTTAAATATTTGTAAAGAAAATGAAAAACGGCCGGGTTTATTTTCGAATTTTCTTGTTTTGTAACTACATAGAGTTGCGCTTTTTTCTCTGGGATTTTCACTGCGTTTTTGTTTTTAAATTTGCGCTCAGTTTTTTTTTTTTACTATTTTATTTATTAATGAAACAGTAATTATGTGTAGAACAGTTTTTCATCTAGATGCACACACACGCAAAAAGGCTAGATTCGAATTAACTGTTTTTCCTGCACTATTTGCTTCTTGTGCTAGTTAGTCTTCTCTTGTTTTCTGCGAGAACTTACTATAGCGTTTGTGCAATTGTTTTTTTTTGTTTGTTTCAATGATAAAATAAAATGGCAACCAATTGCCTGGTGTAGACTAAATAAAATGATAGTTTTCGAGTCTAATGAAAAATGTTAGGGTACTTTTTTGTTTTGTTGTTTGTTTTGGCGGTGATTTTTCTTTTAAGGAATTTTGTTTGTTTTTCGGATAGCTGTCGTGCCTGAACGACTGAACGAGATACGGCGCTCAAGTGACAAGTGAGTGGATTGGGAAATCTGGGTGAGTCATCCCTTTGGAAATGTAAAACGGTCTACTGCTCAATTTGGGGGAGGATTTTAGAGAGGTAAGGGGGCTGTAAGTATATTTGCAGGGCTTTTTTTCGATTTACTTTTTCAACAAAGGGAACTTCGTTATTAGTTGCCTATCTCTTTTCCAGAGTAATTTCGTAATTACTGTAAATAATTATTGAGAAGAATAAACTTTTTTAGCATTTTAAAAGCGTTTTTTTAATGTTTTGTTTCAGGAATTATACCTCAAATATTGACTAAGAACTTTATTAGTCAATGCCTCAAATTTATTTATTTTTATAATAAAAATAAAGATCTGGGTTACTAGTTGGCTTTCTATTTATTTCTGATTACTTTTCTGTTTATTTTGTGAATCATTATAAATAAAAATGGCGTAAAATATCATTTGCTGCTTTGTTAAGCAAACAAAACGTTAAGATTATAAGAGAAAACAAATTTCTTTTAAAAATTAACAACTAAAGCCGCAAAATTAAGTGAAAATTAATTAAAAAACCAATCAAACCTTCGAAATTTGCCCGAAAAAGAACGCAAAAAATTAAAACGAACCAAGAAACCGTTTGTTCTTGTTTTAAACAAAAAAAAAAATAAAAATCAAGTAGAAAATTGGAAAACCGCTAACTGATAAGAAAAAAGAACCGTAAGCAACTTTTTAAAGTGGTCATATTTAAAATTACCAGCTTAAACCGCAAATTAATTTAAAAAACATTTAAAAAAAAAGCGCAAAACTGAAATTTAATAATCAAAAGCTTATTATCAAAAAAAAAAAAACACTTAATTTCCCTTACGTCCCTAATACCCTTTTGGAGGGACTTCAAAAGGCATTTTAAGTGTGTTGACGTGTACAATTACAGCATTACCGAAAGGATAATAGACAAAAGAACAGTACTCACCAACAATATATTACAGTGGAAGAAAGGGTCATCATCAAATGAGTCATTTGAAGTCCCACCATCGCTGCCATTGCTTCCAGGCTCGCAACTCTGCCAATCACCGTGCTGCTTTACGAAGACGACGGCATTCTGCAGCCAGCCAGCCACTTCGTCCTGCTGTCATACCAATAACATCCAGTGCTCACCAGCACAGCACCAATACTTCGAATTCAGTCGCATTCCAGCAGCCGGAGAGTCGAAAGCACGTCTCGCAAGCCAACAACGAACCGTAATCGCTGAATTTACCAAAGCAACAGTTTGCAAGTTCCATTTTTGATTTGCCGTTACTTGTTCCGTGTCTACCAAACGCTGCAAAAGGTAAGTGTTCTCATTAGTAAAGTAATAATATTTAATTTCCGCTGAGTGCACACAAGAGACAAAGATGTCTTCTTTTGTCTCGCAGTGCCGCAAAAATAAAACAATTATTCAACGGGGTGCGGTCACCATAGAAATAACGAAAGCGAGACAATATTAAATACAAAGAGCGGTTGTTTTTTTTTTCGTTTTCAAGTACGTGTTTAATGTGTGGAGACCACATGTAGTAAATGCAAAGACTCCATCGAAATTCCGGCGACGTGCAGGAAACGGAAACGCATCAGGTGGCATAATGTACCGTTGTTTTTGCGTCTTCACTTCTGCAGCATATTAAACAAAGCACCTGCTTTCTTTCCTTTTGTATTTTTGGGTTTTTTGGAAATTTACCCATATAAAATGGGTTCGATATTTTGTTGGGGATGCTTGTAAAGGCCCATTATATGCACTTTTATCGATTTCCATCGGTAACGAACTTGCCACAGCGCATGTAGAACCACCACAGATGCAGTCGGTGCATTGCAACGAGCAAAATGCAATGAAAGATGCACCAAAAACAAGTTTATTGTTTATACATTATACATTTTAATATTGGATAATTCACGAGCCACCCATGCAAACCGGCAAGAAAATTAGACGCAATTAATGTTCTTCAAAAGAGAAAAAAGCTTTACTTACGTTTACTTTTTCTAATTGCGTTCCAAGAATTGATTACGGTTTTCCTAGGCACAATTGCATTAACTGATTGTTTCGTTAACTGTTTATAAACTAATATTTCATTGTTTAAATCTTTTATTTCTTTTGCTATTTGTTATTGTTTTGCTATTGAAAAATTTCAATTAATCACCATTAATTAGTTGCTTGCTTCTTTGTAATTACTAATTACGTAATTGCAATATTTTTCACTGCTGCGATCTTCATTTTTATTTACTTTTGAAAGCGTTGCTAATGGCAACGAAGATTTCCCCACAAACAGAGCCATCTGTTTAGGGTTTTCAGTCTTTCCACCAAACGTCGGCCATTTTTGATTTTTTGTTTGAATTTTGCGGAAAACTTTCGAATAATTTTCAATTAAAAGAGCGCAAAATGCGCATTGAACAGAAAAATTGTCAGCGTAAATCATCCTTACGACGTGTGCGCCAAAAGTGAAAGCGCCCGTACGCAAAGCCGGAGTTATAACAATATAATTATACTTTTAAAACGAATTTTCAAAGCGTTTCGTTGTCCAATTAATTAAAATTTAATTGCTTCGGTAGTTATTACTCATTAATACCTAACAATTCGTGCTCGACCAGCCGAATTGTTGATAGAAACAAGTTTTTATTGTTTTCGCATTGGAATGCGCAACTTTTAGCTTTGTTATTCCTCTAAACTAAGAAAAAAAATGCTAAAAGTAAATAAAACAAACAGCAGTTTGTTGAAAAAGTGGGCGGAATCGTTTTGTAGGTTGTAGCCTGTAATTTAGTAGGTTGTCACGTATAGCAGTTTCGATTGCTTATCAATTAATCAGCGATTTGTATGGCTTTTTGTAAAATTGGCGCATTTTCTTTTACGTTTTAATTTTTTGAAATTTTCAATTGGTTAGCTGTTTTCTTTTGCTGTTAATTTGTTATTACAGCTGCTGTTAAAGTTGAAGAAATTTACAGTAAACTTAACAATTACCTAGATGATATAATATTCCTCTTGTTTTTCTTTTCTTTTTCTTTTTTCTTTTATTTTTTCTTAGTTTATTTTAATTAATGGCAGTCTTATCGATGAGTCAGACTTTAAGTATTCATATACGATGCGGTAAATACTGTTGCTTCTGCAGTGGAAGCAACTTTGGTGTCTCTTCGTGGCACAAGTCGATAGTGTGGGTTTTGCTCGGTTATCGCTTCCAACTTCCTCACCGGTTGCTTGTATTTTCCTCTCGAATAAACGAAAAGTTTCGTGACGACGACAACGACAACTGTTCGGTCGCCTCAGTTAACTAACTGTTGATTAATTTGTTAGCAAATGCAACTTTAATGGACTCAAAAGACTCAGAACACTGATGGTAGTTTCAAGCTTCGACGAATTTGGTTTCGGTCATTAAAACTTGCAAAAGTTCGTTAGCTTCTTCAAAACCAAATGCTGCTTTTATTAGCTCTCTTCATCTTCTTCACCTTTCCTTTCCTAATAAGCCGAGAATAAAGAACATTAAAATTTTAAATTAATTTATTTTGTTTTTGCAAGTAATTTAAATTACTAATAATTTAAGTAAAAAATTTTTTTTTTAGCAAATCTAAGTGCAACAATTATAACTTAATTTGTTTTTACTTAATAATTTTATTATTATACCGGGTAATACAGAAAAATGGCTTATCCCTTCTTTTTTTTTTATAATTTTTTAATTTTCCAGGCGATTTTTATGAAATTTTGCACAATTAGATATAAAGATATCATTTCAAATCGATTGAAGTAACTTTCAATTTTCTACTACTTCCGGTTTGATTAAAATTGACCATAACTTTGGTTTTTTAAATGACAACCACTTTCTTTTTTCACTTATTTTGGTATTCTTGGTATCCATTTTTTAATATCGAAACATTCTTTCCTTGAATTTTCTATTTATTTTCAATTTGAATACTAGTAAAGAAGATTAAAAAAAATCTTGAAGGCAATGAAAAACAAAATTCAAAAGTTAGGGTCATTTCCGATTAAACCGGAAATAGTAAAATAATAAAATTTGCATAAACCAATTTGAAATAATTTCTCATATAGATTTAAAAAAATATAAATAAAATCAACTGGTAAATTAAGAAATGAGAGGGCAGAACTAATTTTCAATGTTACCTGTATTTTATTAGGATTAAAAAGAAAAAAAACTGACTTAAAAACAATTGCTCCGTGTAAATAAATTAATAAACTTACAATAATTACAAAAAACATAAGTCAAAGTTTTTGAATCGAAAAAATAATCAGAGAGAAGTAAGCAAAATAAAAAACTTTTTCACTTTTTTGGTATTCTTGGGTCGTTTTTTTTTATTTATTTTTTTAACATTCTTTCCATAATTTTTTTAAATTTATTTTCTATTTTAATACTAATAAAAAAGATTTAAAAACTGGTCCTAGGAGACCAGGGAACTAAAAAAAAAACTTAAAGTAACTATGGGATACCAAAATATTCAAAAGTTAGGGTAATTTCCGATTGAACCGCAAGGAATACAAAATTAAAATTTACATCAATGAACTTAAAATAATGTCTTATATAAATGTAAAAAACAAAAATGAAAATAAAAATCAACTGGTAAATTAGGAAATGAAAGGACAGAACTAATTTTCAATATTACCCTGCATTTTATTATTATTATTATTAATAGGAAAAAAAAACTTAAAACTTAAAAACAATTGCTTCGTGTAAATAAATTAATAAACTTAACAATAATTACAAAAAACATGGCCCAAAGTATACTGAAATCGAAAAATGAATCGGAGAACAGAGAACAGAGAAGTAAAAAACAACTCGGTGGAGAAATCTCAAGTATCGACCTCTTTCTTTTTGGAAAACGACCACCAAATTGGGAATACACCTCTTGCACAACGAATATTATTAATCTTCGAAGCACGTACATACGATCAATATTTTCACAGATCATTCGAATCTTTTTAAAAGCTATTAGCTATTAGAAACGTTTCAAATGGAAGAAGAAAAAAAAAACGATGCAGAATGAAAGAAGAAAAAAGAATTAAGATGCTGTATTTGGAATTCGCTCAAGTGCGCTTAATTAATTACCCAGATTTATCGATGATTCAGTGCGACTCATAATGCAACAAAACTTTCTCCCAATTCCACTAATAATTTCTTTTCTAATATTTAAAACTTATTTCTCATTTTAATTAATAAATTTTTAAAAATTTAAACAACTCGTGTTTCATTTTCAAGAAAAAAGAAACACAGCAAAAGAACCGTTACTTGGGAATTTAAAATTGAAACAAGTGTTGATCTGCAAAGTTTCTCAGGGCCTTTTGATGATGCGTCTGCGAGAAAGTACCAATTGCATAAATTTATCATTCAGTTCTCTTCCATTTCATTCCGTTCCGTTGCATTGCACCGCACTGCTCTCTCATCATGGCCCATATCTGAGTTTTCTCCGATGCGATGGGATGTGAATAAAGGCAAATATTGTCTCCGCGTCAATATTGGCTTTAAATTACTAACTGCGACACGGTCTAAGGTCATCTTCGGCGGATTCCTCATTGATGATAACAACATTTTCAAACCCAACTAGTACAACAAGAATAAACACGTTAACTATATTTTTACTCGGATGTACTCGTACAGTATACATACAAAATCCGCTTTGGTGTTTTGCACTTTCTATATGGTCCACGTATTGCTTAAGTTTGCGGAAAGCTTAGAAAAACTGCACGGTAAACGGTTCCTTAATTGCACCTTCTGTGCTGCATTGCGTGTCTTTTCAAAAGAAACCTTTGAAACTGTTTGAAACTAAGAGAATACTAAGAAACTAAAGAAAGAGTCACGACAAGTTTGTCATCAGCAAGATGTGAGATGTGACTGCAGCAACACACGGTTAATAATTTCGTTAACAAACTTACTAATTACCTAATTGCTCGTAAGGTGGTCTTTAAGATGCTGCTTGTATCGTATGTATCGTATGGTCATTAAAGCGTTCCCTTTTTTAATTAATTAAACTAATTGCTTTCTTTTTTTTTTTGATTTTTTTAATTAAAGTTTTTCCACTCTCCATTAAAAAATTTCCTAAAGTTTGTATACAGTTAAGTGCTAGTTTTCAATGAGAAAAATCTTTTATAATTTTTTTGCAGTTTTTAACATTTCTAGTTATTAAGCAGTGGCCATTTGAAAAACATTAATTTTGAATTTCCCGCCCTCAGGTAACTAAGGTAATTGTTATTTGACTGATCTTAATAGTATAGTAGATCAGCTAAATATTGTGGAAACTGTTTATTATAGCTGTCAAATTATTATTTTTTTTTGTAAAATAATGATAATATAATATTTGTAACAATAAAAACCTTATGATTAAATGAATAGTGTACTTGAAGATTTACTAGTAAGAGTTTTATCATCCCCAATATTAAATTATCCTTATTTTATTAAAAAATAATTTGACAGCTATGACAAACAGCATCCGCAATATTTAGCTGGGCCATCTGAGCGGTGGGCGGCCATTGGCGGTTGTTGACATACTATAAATGAGGGCGCGAAATTCAAAATTACCGTTTTTCAAAGGGCCACTACATAAAATCAAGAAATGTTACGAGCTTAAAAAAAATGTTAAAAGATACTGCCGATTGAAGACTATCCCCTAAGTAATCTAACTTTCGAAAAAATCATAATGAAGAGCAGCAAAAAAATAAAGTTTAGTAATCCAAGTAATTCCCTTTGGTAACCGGGTATTTAATTTGTAAAATTTTAAAGAATAAAATAAATCTAAATTTTTATATAAAATTAAAATAAACATAAAAATTAAAAAAAAAAAACGATAAAGAGAAAAATTTGCATAAAAATCCATCTGCTGGAATTTTAAAAGCAAAATGAACTTCAATTTTGCCAAATTTTGAAGCGTTTGAAGCTTTTGAAGGCTATTAAAATGTCAAAAACATCATCTGAAGATCTGCAAGGGCCTGAAGTAATAGTTTACTTAATTAATAAATTTACACAAAGAAAAATCCTAATTTTTTTTGTGCATTTTTGCAGATGTCTTGCCCGGCGCCATCCCTCCAAGACTTGCCCAAAGTGGCCGTCGACTTCAAAACCGAATTGGAAGCCTTCAAAACCGATAACCTGAAGACGGCCGACACTTTGGAGAAGATCATTCTGCCATCTGCTGCAGGTAAGCTTTTTACTTTTTTTTACTTTTAAACTATAAGCTCGTTAACACCTGTTCTTCAGTTCTTATAAATGTATTTCTTAATGACGACGATTGTATACGAATTACAGTAGTACAGTTCAAAAACCTCAGTGCAACGCATCGTTGATCGCGGATAATTAGCCGATTAATTAAACAATTCGTTTCGAATGCAAATTGCTATGCTTACCACCTAAGCAACATCGTCAGCATATTATGCTTTTTTTGTTGTCGTTAATTAATAATTAATTTATTTTTTTAATTACAATAAAATAAAGAGTAATGATGTCATAGACTCTGTTGACTCTGTTGGAACAGTGGAATATTTTTTTGATTTTATTATTAAATTATTAATAACTTTATCATTGAATTTTATTAATAATAAAATAGAAACAGCAATAATGCAAAATGATTATAATTAATTCAATTTGTCTTTGAACGCCCACTTTTTTTTCAGTTTTTTTTTTTATTGAATGTTTAGTTTGTTATTTGAATGGTTAAAAATGTTTAAATGTAACTAGAGCAAATTTTACATAAACAAGAACTATGACGCTTTTGCAGCCTACAATTGTTATTGAAATAATACACTTGAAGCGATAATTTATACGCTGCGCTTCTCGGATGAAAAAAATGCGTCGTTCTTGAATTACATAATTACAAATATTTAAAATTTGGTTTTTGAACATAAAAATTTATTTAAAAATAAATTAAAAAAATAAAAATTGTGGCGCAGATGTGGCCCAGGAAAAGACCCACAATGCCCTAATTGCCGGAGTGGAAAACTTCAAAACGTCTTCGTTGAAACGCACAGATACAAAAGAGAAAATTATTTTACCCAATGCCCAAGGTATCCAAAGAACCAATTTAAAAAACTGCTAAATACGTATTTTAATCAAAAATTAATCACAAAAAAAATAATAATTAAAAATTAATTCACGCAACAAAAAGTAACAATAATTAATTAACCGCCAATAACGCTCTCTTTAATTTCATTTTCTTATTTTTCGTTTTAATTTTAAATCAAACTTCTTTAAAATTTAACTTATAAATTAAACCACTTTTAAATAAAAATCTAAACCACAAATCAATAAATAATAGCTCATCATTTGTAAAACAATAAATCTATAATCAATAAATAAACACAGTTTAAAACAATTTAAAAAAAAACTAATTATGCTCTAATTGTAAAGCTGAATCCGCTGAATCTTACAAAAAAAATTACTTGAGGCGTATTTTATGTAACTTTTGTTTTCGTTCGTTTTTTATCCTTTTTTTTTTTTTAGTAGTTTAGTGATTTGTTTTGTTTGTTTTTTAGATGTGAAAGCGGAAAAGACCGAAAAGGCAATAATCGAAGGAATCGAAAGTTTCGATTCGCGTAAATTAAAGCATACCGAGACCCAGGAAAAGAATCCGTTGCCCAATAAAGAAGGTAAATGCCAAATTTTATTTAACTTTTTAATTATACCGGGTGTCCCATTTTTAGTTGTATTTCATGGCTATAATTTTTGTTTTTAAAGTGCTTTTTTTATTGTTAATTTTTTTTATTACTAAATCATTACTTATTATTTTATTATGCAATTTTATTTTGATTTTATTTATTTTCTTGATGCAATTTAATTTTGGTTTTTATTAATTTTTCTTGATGCAATTTTATTTATTTTTGTGTTGTGTGCATTGCATGCGCTTTCGGCAGTCGTTCAGTACGAGAAAAATCTGCAGAATTTAATAAACGGCGTGCAGCATTTCGATAAGTCCACTATGAGGCATGCAGAGACGCAAGAAAAAATTGTCCTGCCGAATCCCGAAGGTAATATCTTGTGCGCTTTTTTGCTACTTACATTTTTCCGCTATTAAAAATTAAATTCTTTATTTATTTAAAATTTAATTTAACACACTAAACACTGTTTTTATTATTAAATTATTTCGCTAGTGAAAATTTCATCAATTAAATAAATACTAATTTTTCCTGTAATTGTTTGGCACAGTGATCGAAAAGGAGAAAGAGCAGATAAACTTAATTTCCGGTATCGAGAACTTCGACACCAGCAAGCTCAAGCATACGGAAACGCAAGAGAAGAACACGCTGCCAACGAAAGAGGCCATCGACCAGGAGAAGAGCGCTTAGGATGTCTTAAACCACACAGCTTTTTTCCAAGTATAAAAACCTATTGTGAGTTGGGGGCCTAAGACCAACAAGCAGGTGGCGGCCATTAAGTAATAAGGCCGCCAGGGCGTTGTTGCCGGCAAGCTCAATTTATATTCCTTTGATACAATATACATTTACTCGTTTTATATAACATTTTACATATACTATAATATCATATAGAAAGGTTTGCTAATTGATATATCAAAATTTGGTTCTGTTTTTTGGAAGTAGCTCTTTCTGCGGTCAAAAATATGAAGAAAAAAACTGCATGTCTTTTGATAAATATCGTATACATTTAGCATTTAGCTATTACTACTGCTACTGTTTACTATTAATATTTATACTATGTCGTAAAAGGCTGCAACGTTTCATTGTCCTTTTAAGGTATGAAAAACGAAGAAAAAACGCTTTTTGTGTCAAGGTGGAGTTTGTTAAGGGAAGTTTACCTTCGCAATTGCTCCCTTCCATTTTCATAGTTTACGCCACATTTTCTAAATTCGCTTTTTTATACTATTATTATCATAATTATTATTATATTACCTCTAAAAAATACGATACGATTAGTGATTTCGTACTTAAAATTATAGATTTTGTTTTTTTTTGCATTCTATGATGGTGCTTAATAAAGAAAATTAGTTGAGTTGTTTTCTATTAATGTATTACTTTTGTTTTACAGGTACCTTAAGTAATTTCTACTGAAATATTTGTAAAACAATACAAATTAAATGATTTTTTTGCAAATATGTTTGATTACTGATTGAGCTGATTAAAAATTCGCAAAAAGTAATCAAAAAAAGCTTAAAACTTGCTGTAAACTTACAAAAACTATTCTTAACACATTTATTCACAAAAATAGATAAAATTTAGTGTGTAATTACTTACTAAATGCTTTTAAAACACAAATTTTCACTGCTTCTTCAGTAATTTTCACATGCAAACGCAAAATTCAAACATTCCTAACCTCAAACCATAAGACAAATTGTCAGTTACAAATTGTTTTTTCACTTCAAAAAAAAAAAAAATTAATTTCCAAGAAAATTCATAAAAACAACTGATAAAACTAAGTTTAAAGTGAAAATAACTTGATAATTAACTTAATTATAATAAACAAAAATAAATACCACAAAAAATACAGTTGAAAGCGCGTGCGCACTGTTTTTGCGCTTCATTTTGAAATTACGCCGCATGGTCAGTTACTCCAAAGATAAAAACACGTGCGTTCTTGGTGCAAAAATGTCCAAACTAACGAGAAAAGGCCGCAATCCGGGCCGAGTGGATGAATGGCTGGAAGCCTTGGGTTATTACCGCAAAAACATTGCATACGATGAGACTTGTCTCTTTCGAGCTGTTAGCGAACAGGTAATTCGTTATTTTTCATTGTTTCCCATATAAAAGGCTTCTTTTGTAGCTGTACGCTTGCCAAATATTCCACGAGAAAGTACGCAAAGACTGCGTTACTTATGGCAGGGACCACTGGGAGCAGTTTTCCCAGTTCATGTCTTCAGAAGATGACTGGCAGAATCGGATGGACAGACTGGAAAAGCATATGGTCATTTGTGGAAAACTGGAAATACATATGCTAAGCAAAGCTTACAAGTAAAAAAGAAGTTTTTAAAATCATTGGTTTTGAGTAAAAATCCTTTTTTTTTTTTTGGGTTTCTAGCAAAGGCGTCATTATGTTTAACGGCTTGAATCTTACAAAGAAAACCCTCATTGAAAACGATTTCAATGATTATCTGTTGTTGTGCCTCATGGGTGAAGACCATTACGATGTTGTCTACAAGAAAACCTACATTGAAGATGCCGGAATGTGTCAATGTAAGCAAAGTTCAGTAATTCTTCAAAAAAGTTAAATAATTTAATCGCTGTAACTTTTAGCAATTGTTTATTCGGCTCTTTACGAAAATGTCTTCAAGATATCAAATGTAGATCAGATTGTGGACGCAATGCTCTATCAGAAACCTTCAATTATGCACAGGGACCATGAACCTTCCACAAAGTACAAATACGCCCACACTGATGACGCTCAATCAGCGGAAATTAAGCGTGCTTTAGGTTTGGACATCAAGAAGGAACCGATGAGTGATTACGAGTACATGCTGAAGACCAACCTGGCACCGTTTCCTTTCAAAGTGGCGAAAGCTTTGGATCCAGCCATCTACAGGAATATAGAGTACGATACTTGGACTGAAACACGCAAAGGTTGTTTAATTTTCCCAAAATTAAAAAAATAATTAACATTTTTAATTGAAAAATTAATGTTTTGCAATTTCAGAACTTCGCTTAGGAGAATGGTACTACGGAGACAACAATTTCGTAGTGGGAAGCGGCTGTATTCTTCGGTCGAACGCAGAAGAGCTTCATTGTTACATTCAAACGCTTTTGAAACACGAAAACAAATGCGTCGTTTATATTGCCAGCAAAGGGGAGAAACGCACTGTTAGTGTTAACGATTTAAAGCCGGAACCGAATGCTAAACCGTGGCCTTTGCCTTACAGGTAAATTTACTTTTTCTATTTTTATTAATTTATTCAAATTTAATACAAAGAAATGTAACTGAAAATTGGACATCCTGTATAAAAAATTTCTTTTTTTTTATTAGAAAAGATTAATTGTATTTAATTTGTAGATTTTCGAAGCATTTAGTGATAAATCCAGTTAAACTGGAGTTACCCGATAAGAAAACTCTGCGGAAAAGGCGCGAAAAGAAGCGCACCCTAAGCAAATGCAGTAATAACAGCTTTGAAGTTGCTAACAGTTCCGAAACTGTTATTGCTGACAGTAGTCCAATATGTGAGGCACCAGTTCAGGTAATTATTGCTCCTAATTTAATAAAAAGAATTAATTTAATAAGAATAATTAATGCGATAATTAATTAATGATAAAAAATAAGTTGCAGCAAGAAGAAGAAATAGAGATACAACCCAAAGAAGAGCCAATTCTGCAAGCTTCTTGCAGTGGGGAAACAGAATGGTCTTGGCCCAACGCTGACACTTTAAATTGGCCACCCACGCCTCCGCCAACGCAAGATATGGTCACTTATAACAGAAGTTTTGCTCCCAGACCGGAAGTTTACCAACAACCTCCTGGTAAATAGTTTTTACTTTAATTTTTAATTATTTTTATAGTTTTTTTAATCAATAATAACCATTTTTATTTGCGTTCTTCATCGACCCACGAGCCGAGTCAACCACCGTTTAGGGTTGTATTTTAGCTACCTTTCAATTCAATTGAATTAAAAAAAAAAACTAAATAATGTAATAAATAAAATGAAAAAGTTTCAGAAAGTGGAACATATTACCAGTCGCAACCAGAGTGTAGTAGATACAGCATTTGGCCGTATGGAGAGTACGTTGCCCCTTTGCCGCCTTCTAGTCAAATACTAAGTCCCAGTCCTCACGGAACGGAAGTACCTGTTACCCCAGATTGCTTAAATTACTTCTTCAGCGACGGCAGCAGTTATTCCCCCGGTTATTACTCCACTGTTGACAATGCCAGTTACCAAACTACACCGCACAGTCCTCAGGTTAGTAATTTTTACTTACTTTTATTTAATTTTTACTTATTGAGCTTAATTTAATTACTTATCATTATTTTCTTTTTGTAATTTGCTTTGTTTTAGTTTTAATTGTTGAATTTGATATTTCAAAACGTTTCTAAATAACGAAGTTTTTTTATATGCGGGAAAATTCATAATAAGTTTACTTAGTTGCATAAGAACGAAATAACAAAAATTTGAATTGCAGGTGGAAGTTTACCCGCAACCGTTGCTGATGCCGCCCCCGATCTTCCAGCAACAGATGGGCACGCCGGTCATTTTAGCCACCCCCGAAATGCTGTCTCCGCAGCCACCTGTTCAGCACGCCGTGGCCGTTTACAGTCCGGCCGCCATTGACGTGCCTTATATTCCGACGTCACCCTACGTTTTTCCACCCACGCCCAATCAGCAATGGTTCCGACCGCCGGCCATAAATTCGCAAGGATTTATTTTCCCCGTGATACCGCCGGCTGCAGGTCCAGTATCCAATCAATAGTTATAAGATTAATTAAAAAAAAAAGTCTTAAAAATGCATTTAGAGTTGCCTTTTATTTTATTTTCTTTAAAAAAAAGTTGTTTTTCTTTAAAAAAACAAACAAAAGAAGGTTTTTTGTTTTTTGAAAGTGAATCTATTTTTGTTTAATATTTAATTAATTATGCAAAATTAATTAAAATTTGACATATCAAATGATGAAAATTGACCTAAAGACTGAAATTTTTGTTAAGATAAGAATATTATTAGTTTATAAGATAAATAACCTGAAAACTTAAAAACAAAAAAGAATTTATTTTTTGTTCCAACTTTTGTTTTAACTTTTAATTTTGTTAAATCTGTTACCACTGCTTTTGTTACTTGTTGCCATGACTATTAAATATTACGATTGTTGAACTTTATTTGCAGTTTTCGCTACATTTGCTAATAGATTTCTTTTTACATGCTGGCGCAGAACATCAGAATTGCATTTTGTCCATTTAGATTTAGACGGTGACGCTAATGATGTCGGTGTACTTTTTAATTTTACTAGCAACGCTCATGTCGACGTAGCGATCGCCGATACTCACGACCATGCCGCCCAAAATGCTCGGGTCCACTTTGGTGGTCAACTGGATGCTCTGATTGCCTTTCACGAACGTCTTCAGCACGCTGTCCAGCTTCTGGCGCTGTGCAGAATCCAATTCCTTAGCTGTGGTCACTTCACATGTCACCTAATTAACAAAAAATTAAATTTAAAATAAAAAAAAAATACTTTTCTATAATTAAGTTACCTCTCCTCTGTGGGCAGCCATAATGATCTTGTAGGAATTGATAACGTTATTGAGTTTCTTCAAGCGTCCATTCTCAGCCATAATTTGCAGTAAATTAGCTGAAGGTGGACTGAGGGAAATCTTTGAAGCGACCGCCTTAAGGGCGTCCGCCTTCAAGTTGCGCTTGATAGTCGGGTTATCGATGAATTCGCGTAGTTTAGCATCGCTTTTCATGGACTGTTGGAATTTCACTAGATCCTTTTCGATGGCATCCAATTTCTTCTCCTTACTGCCTGCAGAGTACAAGGCAGTGGCATAGCGACCCTCAATGCCAAACACTTGCACTGGTGGCTTGATCAATTGACTAGCCACAGGGCTGGTGCTGAAACTGCGCACCTAGGCATGCATTAAATAATTAGTTTCGGCTTTAAACAATTGGTTTGCTAAATATTTAAGCTTTCTTGATTTTTCTTTACAACTTTCTAACCTCAAAAAAGTTACATAATATTTTCAAGTAATAAAACATGTACTTACACTGGATTCAGGGTGTTTTTTATAATTTTTTTTAACTTACCGCCATTGAGAGCTTATTGGATGCCATAATTGTTGATATTTTAAAGCAGTAACTGTTAATTTTTAATAATTTTTCAAAACGAATCGACCCTGGAACCCTCTAACCTTGAATGAACTTGGCGACACCTGCAATTCGACAGACCCATAGAAATCTTATTGTATATACGGACAGACCGAAGTACTTTTTTGACAACATTCAGTCGCAATATGACATCAGTCATTTTGACAGTGCAGCAAAAATATTATCGAAATTTACAAGAAAAACTTATTTTAGGCCGAGAATAAAAAGCAAAAACCAATAATAATTGCTTGGAATTAATCAATTATTGTAGCGAAACCACTGTACTTCAGGAAACCAAAGCGAACAATAATGCAATGCCATAAATTACACAATTCAAGTGTCAAATGTTTCAAATAAGTTGGAAAAGTAATGCTTCGGATAACCCCTCTAGCAACGAAATTATTTATTGAATTAGCTTAGTAAGCAAGGAATTTTACAAAGAGTGGCTGGAGCAAACACACGAACGCTGAATCTTATCAGGTAACTATCCCGAGGGGCTTTTTCCGAATCCTAACCTCACAATTTTCTTTTTAGAGTTTAGCTCGGAGAGTTCAGAGACCATCATAATATGAATATTGAGGAAAACCGTTTGCACACATTCAGCGAGTGGCCAAGCGGAATAAACGTGAATCCGGAGCAGATAGCCAAAGTGGGATTTTACTATGAGAAAACGGGGAATTGCTTGGAATGTTTTTCGTGCCACTTGAAGATTACCAACTGCACCAGCCCGGAGGAGATTACAATTAAGCATCGGCAATTGCGGCCCGAATGTCTGTTCGTCGTGGATGCAACTACCTCAGGAAATGTTCCTTACATATCAAGCAATCAGCACGGGTCGGAGGAACCTTCCGGTCCGGATTTTACCGATGAAACTATGCGCTTGCAGACATTCCACAATTGGCCGATTTCGCAGATTGTGAGTCCTGCTAGACTGGCCAGGGCCGGTTTCTATTCAACGCAGAACAGCGACTTCACCAAGTGCGCATTCTGCTTCGGAATCGTCGGCTACTGGGATGCCGGCGACGATCCGGATTACGAACACAGAAGGTACTTCCCCAACTGTCCTTTTGTGCGTTCCAATATCAATCGCAGATGCCCGGAATCGCTGGTCAATATGATGGTCAACGATCTGCAAGGGGACGCGCGCTTGCCGAACATCAACATAGTGCGCGAAGGGAATCTGGCGGAATTAGGGGTCCACGCTCATAAAGGACCCAAGAAACCGCAGTACGGAACTGTGGAAGCTCGTCTGAATACTTTTGCCACGTGGCCGAGGGACCTGGTGCAGACACCAGATGCACTCTCGACTGCTGGCTTCTACTACGAAGGTTCGGGGGACCAGGTGCGTTGCTTTCATTGCGACGGCGGTTTGAAGTACTGGGATCCGCACGACGAGCCGTGGACGGAACACGCTCGCTGGTTCCCCTATTGCGCCTTCGTGGCGCTCCAGAAGGGACAGGATTTCATTTCCGCTTGCGCCCCCGAATTGGATCCGGCTACTTCTAAGGTAAGCCAGTCTCTCTTAATGCTCTCAGTTTACGGGAAAAGCAAACTGCAAGGTCTCGCAAGCAGTCGCTTGTGTTGTTTTACGAGTGTGATGTTGAATTGCCGGCGGGCTTGGCCGTTGTGAATGCAATTGCTGCATATTTATGAATGAATGCTAATGGAACGGACGTGTGTGTATGAGGAATTGAAAAATCTACGGTTGCTTGCATAAGTAAGCAGCAGCAGCAGCAGCAGCAGCAGCAATGCAGTTTAGTGGAGTTATACGAGTAGATGTAGAGATGTAGAAGTGTTGTAGAAGAAGTGGCGTATTATGAATCACCGCGGTATGCCCGTGAAGGTAATAATTATCGTGCTCGCGCTCTCATTCCCATGCTTTTCTTGCGTTCCTTTTATCACGTTTCTGTGTGACGCCACCGCGCCAATGCCTTCTAGTCGTTTTCCACACACTCGGCTCGATTTCTGTTTCTTGCTATGCGCGCGGTCTTTGAATTCTCATAGATGGACTCGATGTGTGAGAATATCGTGGATGCTTTCAAGAGTTTTTGATTTGTTTTCCATTTCAATTAGGTTTTGTTTTGTTTTTTGAAATAGGTTTAATTTTTGCTATGAAAAGTGATATTTCAATTTTTATGAAAAATTCTTTGAAAATTTGAAAGTTGCTATGATTTTTTAATTAAATCTTTAAAAAAATATAAATTGATATTTCAATTCAATTTATGATACGAAAACTTCTTTAATTCAATTTTTTTTAGTATTTTTTTTTTCTGTTGAAGAATTGAGAATAGAGAAGAAAGTAAAAATTAAGTTTGTCATATTTTTTTCCAAGGATTATTAATTGTTTTTTCAATTGAATTAAAATTTTTGCTTTGAAGTTGCTTTATTTTTTGTTTCTGAGTATTAACATTTCTTTGGAGAATTGAGAAGTGCTATAATTTTTGAATTAAATGTTTTTTAAAACAAAATTGGGTATTTCAATTTATAGTAAAAAACTTCTTTATTTAAATTTTTATTTTTTTTTGTTGTTGTCGAAAATAAAAGAATAGTTAAGAAACTTCTTCAATTTCATTTTTTCTTTACACTTTTTCCCTAAAAAATGATGAAATTAAGAATAAAGTTCATAAGTATTGTTTCTTAGAGCTTTTTATTGTTTCTTGAAACTTAAAAGTTAAAACAAAACAAAAATTTAAAATAAATCAAATAAAATTTTTAAATTTTGCACAGAAAACTTTTTTAAATAATGTTTTTGGGGTTAAAGAATGAAAAAAAAAAGTTTTCATTATGAGAAATTTTTGCGTTTTCCAAAAGCTTTTAAATAGTTTCTTATTACTGAAATAGAAAGAAATTATGAATAAAGTTTCTGTAAACATTTTCTTTTTCTGAAGACTTTTAATTAACTCGTAAAATAAATATGAAATGAATTATTTTATGTTATGGCAAAATAGCTCTTGCATTTCATTTTTTTTTTCTTTCTTTTTTTAATGGATTCAGCATTCAGAAAAGAAATGATAGTAAAAACAAAGTAAATAATTTTGTTATTACGAATTTTTGTTATTGTTTCCAAGGATTTTTTAAATTATTCATTAAGGTATTTCAATAATATTGAAATAGATAATATTTTCGATTTTAAAGTGATAATCCAGTTCTGTTATGGAAAAACACAAACAAGTTAAGGTGGAATATTCTTCTAGCATCTCAACTTTATCAGCAGGTATTGTTTCAAAAACTAAGGACATCGCGTAGAATTTTTTAAAAATCTGAGATTAGCCAAAATTACAACCCCACAAACCGAGCAAAAGAAAAAAATATTACAGAAAATCGCTTAATTTAACGAAATTTAAAATTCGGAGCCAACAGTGCCCTTCGAAATTAGTTTGGCTTGCTTTAAAATGTTAAATATTAAAAATCGGTCAAGTGGTACTCGCGTTAGCATTGTTTTCAATTTTAAATGGGTATTTATACATATGGTTTGTACCCTTGCTAGAAAAATTATACGCCAGTTCGAGCAAATTTACCATTTTTTTTTTCAGAAATTTGATTTTATTTTAAATTTTTGAAACATCAGTTCCCCGCACAATATGTTTAGCTTTATTTTAATAGTTCATCAATCATTAAAATCGGTCTAATATTACTACAAATTTCGATAAACCAAAATTTTTGCTGCAAAACCTTACACCTTAACAGCAAAAAAATTAAATTAAAAATGCTCTTCAGTTTCCTCTTCGATTTTTTCTAACGCAATAAAACTTATTCAATTTATTTTTTGTTCGTTAAAGAAAGAAGAAAGTTAGGACAATGTTTTTTCCCAGAGCTTTTTAATGATTATTCGTTAAACTTAATTTAAATTTATGTCAAAAAACTTCATTGTCTTCTCCTTTTTTTTGTTAGTGAGAACAGTATTTTGTAAGTTTTAATCTCTATAAAATAAATCAAATTAAAAGTTATAATTTAAGTCGAGGACTTCTGCAATACAATTTTTTTTTGTGGGAAAAAACAATTAAAAGAATTTCTGGTTTCCCAGAGTTTTTAAAAATTATTTATTATAATTAATGCATATGAAACTCTTTAATTTATGGCATTTTTTTTCAATTATTTTTATTCTAAACTTCTTTTTCTTATATAAAAAAAAAACGAAAATAGAGAAGAAAGTAAGACCAAAGTTCGTTAACTTTTTGCTGTTCTCAAGGGCTTATTCATTGTTTCTTAAAATACATTATTATCGCTCTTTCTTTATGTATTAATAATACACTAATCGTTGTAATTGTTTAAACAAATGAAATGAGTAAATTCACAAACACAATTAGCACTCTTTTATGCCATTGTTTCAACGAATCTTTACACTGTTTAAACTTTATTCTAGATAATCTTTGGTGATGCATAGTTTATTGCTATTTTTATTAGCAACAATTATTTATAAGGAATTTCATAAACAATATGCATATTCTTTGTTTTTATTTACAATTTTTTTTCCATTTTTAATGTTTAAAAATCAGTTTTCCGTTGTATTTGATGCCATAAAACGAGTGACTTTCTTTCCTAATTTAATAATGATTAATAAAATTTCCTATCTTTTATCATAAAAATTAATAATTGTTGTCAATATTTAATTGACTGACTCAGCAGTATTGGCGACAAAAGCCTATTTGTAAAATGTGATTAACTTGTTATTAAGTGCAGTGATAAGTCAGTTATTCCTCTTTCTGACTGACTAACCAGCGCAATGATTATTATAAAATTATAAATTACTATAATTAAGTGACATTTTCACACACAGTTCAACAGCATCTATATAACTTGGTCTCTGAGGAAAATGCATATTTTACAATATATAATTTGTATCTATATTTGGTATGCAATATGCTTAATATAATATAATTAGTAAAGACCAAAGGGAAAAAGAGTAAAAAGAACAAGAAGAAAGTAATTACAGTAAAGTTACTTTTAATGATTTCATTCGAGTAATTCTTGTGCAAATAAAAAACAATTTTTTTTTGCGTTTTCCTTCTTTTGGTTTGTTACTTTTTGTACGTTATACAGAGTGGTAAATTGCGTAAATATAATTTTTTTTTAATTGTTTAATACGGGTAAACTCTAAATCTAATGTTAAATTAATGATCAATTTAACCTTTGAGTTTTATCTCTTGCTTGTTGTAACAAAAGCACTTTGCACTTTAATTTACTTAATATTATTATAAATATTATGCAATGTAATGCATTTTTTCATTTTTTTTATTTAATTTTCTATTTTTGCTTATTTTTATTTTTTCTATTTTTTATTAATTTAAATAAAAGTTACGTTTTCTTTCCTTTCTTTAAATTCTTTTTATGGATTTTAAATAATTTAAAAGTTCTTTTTTGCAGTACCTAATTATGGTAATTCTTAAAAAAACGTAACTTTATTTTTCAATATAAATTTAATTAATTTGGAAATAAATTATTATTATTAAGGAATGCTTCAAGGAATAAACTTTTTGTTACATTGAAGACATAAAAATATAAAAAAAAAATATTTGAATAAATCTGTAAAAGTAGAATAATTAAAAATTAATTAATTAATTGACTAATGGTCTAAAAATAACGTTTGAAGTTTGAAACTTATGACTCAGTTTTTCTTATAAAAGTTTCATTAAATGCACAGCACACATTATTCAAAGGCATGCACTGTGCGCAAACTGCACACACTCGCTCGATATAGAATATTCAAGTTGCATAGCAACATTTTCTCTCGGTTTCTTAGAAAGTTGGTGCACTTTAAAAGATCAGCGGCGTCCGCGCTCGTTGCCTGTATGCTGTTTGTTGCTATTGCTTTTGCTCAGTAACTAAGCCTTAGTTGCTCCGTGGTCTCCGTATGGTCCAGGAAAAGCATTTCTGTAAACTGTATGCATTTCATGCTGCATGTCTCTTAAACACTTAACAAGTCTTTCCATACAGAATTGCAGTGCAGATATATCGATAAAAGGCGACCTGATCTGATCGGATGTGATCTGATGCTCTGCTCTTTCTCTTATACTAGGTTTTTCTGCATTTCTGTCTTTAAACTCTTGCTCTTAACTAAACAACTTGTAAATTTGTATTTCTTGTTTGCTGCATGGGTACAGTGTACAGTAATTCTAAACTTAGTAGTTTTAATGTATTTTTGCTCATATTTGGAAAGAGCAAGTTTACTTTTATTTTATTTTATTATCTTATAAACAAAGCAAAAATAAGAAATGGGTTCAAGAAAGAATTATTTTTTAATCGAAAAAAAAAAAAACGATTTTTTATTAAATTTTGTTAATCAAAAGTTAATCGAAAGTTAATGTAGAGTAAAATATTTTCAATTAATTAAAATTGCACAAAATTACATACCGGTCAATTGGATTTTTGGGTCCGAGTTGTAGAATTTGAAATTTTAGTGAATTCCTTGTCACTAATAAGGCTAAAACGTTTTTTTTATCCATGTTGCTTTTGTGGAAAGCTAAGCAATTCTTAAGGAAATGGCAAATTATTTTATATTTTAATTTTAAATTATTGCCAGAAATATTTTTGCTTAACTTCAAACTTATTTTATTTAAGAATAATAATCATTAATAATATACAAATATAAATTAAAAATTAAAAATAAAAAGGAAAAAATGAATATTTTTAATGATTTTCTTTGGTATGTAATGACTTTCGTGTGTTAAACCCCAATTGTAATCACTCATCATATTCTCGTTGTTCAATTTAATTTTCACTATTCATTTATTGGAAAAGTTATATTTTATCAAAATACAAAAGAAAATATCATTTATATCTTGCCGGTTTTCCGGAAATAAATTTTAAGTACGCGGTTTCCATTTTTATAGTGAATGTCTAAGAAGTGCCTCATTTATGTCAACTTTTCTCCAAAGTCACCCCTTCGATTTTTTTAATTTTTACTCTTATTTTATAAAGCATATTGTTCTTTATCAAAATCAGAAGTTAAATTTTATTTATATCTTTTTTGTTTCCCGGAAATTAATTTTAAATGCGCTGCGTCCGTTTTTTATAGTATATTAAAAGAGAATGCAACACTCAAATCAATTTATTTATCAAAAGTTATACCAATTGGATTTTTAAAATTTTATTATTATTTTATAGAGCATATTCTTCTTTATCAGAATCAATAGTTAAATTAAATTTAAGTGTTTTTTGTTTTCCGGAAATAATTTTTAAGTACGTGATGTCTATTTCTAGAGGGAATGCAATTGTTAAATGTAATTTTCTCAAAAGTCACTACTTCCATTTTTTAATTTTTACTTGGAATTTATAGGGCTCATTATTCGTTATAAAAATCAAAAATTACATTTTGTTTATTCCTTTCCGGTTTTCCGGAAATAATTTTTAAATACGTGGCATCTATTCTGATAATGTATGAAAAGCGAATTTAACATATAAGTCAATTTTTATCAAAAGTTACCTTTTATATTTTTTAATTTTAACTTTTATTTTATGAAGCATATTATTCTTTATCAAAATATAAAATAAATTTTCATTTTTGTCTTTCCGGTTTTCCGGAAATAATTTTTTATGTGCGCGGTGTCTATTTTTATACCAAGTACAACATATATATCAAATTTTCTCAGAAGTCACTATTTAAATTTTAAATTTTTTACTGTTAATTTATAGGGCTCATTATTCGTTATAAAAATCAAAAATAAAATTTTGTCTACTCCTTTCCGTTTTTTCGGAAATAATTTTTAAATGCGTTTTTTTATAAAACTGTGTAATGAATTAAAAGTAAAAAGTAGCATCATTGGTTCGCTCATTGGTAATTATAACGATTAATTAATTTAAACTTTCGTATTTAGGTCGTCATTGTTTAAGACTTTTATATATTTATTAATTTAAGTGTTTATTTATACAAAAAGAAAAGCTATTAGCAATAATGCAGTATTCAATTATATTCGGCATCGTTTGTAATTTGCAAAATTTATTTTTATTGCAGACCTGCAGCAGTCTGCTATTTATATGAATAAGAGAAACCACAAAAAAAAAAACTAAATGCACATAATGTACTACGTTGAATTGCAGTTGCTGTTGTTATGTATTAACAATAATTAAGACTATGGCTCTCTAAAGTTAGAGTATTCGGTGTGGGAAAATACTTATAGGCGCAATTAACGATGGAATGCAATTTGTTATTACTTTTCGTCTCGTATCGTGCAAGCAGTATTATTATTTAAAGCGCAATTATATTTCTTTACGGCCGCATAGTTGGCATTCTTTTAATTCTCGCATTCCGTGTCTGCATTGTTTTTTTTTTCTTTTTTGTTGTTTTTTAATTCTAATTTTATTTACTAATTCATTTAAAGTGTTCTTTTTATTGGTTGTTCATGGACACTTGTTTTTTTTTGCTTTCTTTTAATTTTGGTGTTATTTGTTAAAGCTTTTAAAACGATTTTTGAAGTTGCTTAATTTTGCTTAATTAACAAGTTTGATATTTGAACTTTCATTTGCTTCTTGCAAAGATTTAAGATTTATAAAATGCAAAAAAAATGTTAATGCTCGAAAGCTTTTGCCTCTTTGTACTCGTATAATAATAATATTAAGCAATTTAGCAATTTGTTTATATAATTTTATAGCAATTTTAATGTTGTTCTTTATCTAAATTCCAAGCTGTATAAGCACAGCTGCTTCCGATCGTTAGATGAGTAACTAAACCTTAATAAACAAATTGCTGGCATTGTTTATAATCTTGAAGGAACATTATAAAATAAACTTTTCAACAATGAAAATATAAATAAAATTGAGAATGAAAAATTAGCAATTTCCTTTAAGCGCACAGTTTAATTTATAATTCTAAAATCAAATTTATTTGGAAAAAATAAATTTATTGTAGAAAACAAAAAAAAAAAGAGTAAGAAAAAAACTTTCGAGTACAAAACAAGTAGTAAACATTTTTATGGCAGCGTTATTTTAATTAGATTACAGTAAAGTAAATAACACTTTGTTCTAGTTACGCAATATTGAATGTAATTGCGGCAAAAGAGTCGTATCGTATCGTATAGTAAAGAAAGAGCTATACCGGGTATTACACTTTCCGGGTGACCGTAGGGAATTGCTTGGAAAACTAAATTTATTTTTTTTCCTGCTCCCCATTGAATTTTTCCCAAAGTTGGAAAACTTGGGGAGTATTAATCAATGAGCAGTTTTTGCAGTTCGTAACATTACTAGTTAAAAAGCTAGAAATAACTAAAATTATAAAAAAATATTCCTCATTGAATACTACGCCTTCAATATTTTAACTATAGGAAAAATTAATATGGAGAAAGAAAAAAAAAAGTTTATGAGAAAAAAAAAGTTTGTTTGTTTGGGGTGGCTAAATGGCTGGAACAGGATTTGGTTAATTCTCCTCGTCATTTGCTTATGCAAAACAGACGGTAAAAGATAACTTAGTACGCATTTATTTAAAAATAAGTGCTTAATGAGAGCAATTTTTATTTCTTTTTAATTTTAATCTATCTTTTGTTTATTTTAAACGTCATTAAATGTTATTTGTTTTACAACTTCATTCGTTTTTACTTTATGGTTGACAATGTAGCTTAGTGTTCATTTTATAACAATTTATTTATTGTTATAACAACAATTTCATTCAAAATATAATTTTGCTAATGTTTATTGAATGCTCTTAGAGAAATTTATAACTTTTAAATGGTCGTTACAAACAATTATTACATTATTTTCAAAGCAAATAAATCGTTTAATGACAATCATATATTATTTATTGGAAAACAAATTGCAAAATTTATTGAAAATTACTTAGATTTCTCTTTAAAAAATTCTTTTGATTTATAATCAATATTTTGTTATTCTTTTTTAAGTTAATTTAATTATTGAGTTACAAATGAAATAAAAAATGAAGTAAATTAATTTAAAAATTGATTTCAAATAGAAAAAATAATAATTTTTAACAGCTTTTCAACAAATTTTAATAATTTCATTAAAAATTAATTAATTAAAACAAATACATTATAAAAAGCAATTGAAAATTGAATAAAATTAAAATTTTTAAATATGTTTTTAAATCTTTATATATCTAAATTCCAAGTTAGAACTTTTAATCAATCATTGAAATCACTTATTTTAATCTAAAAAAGTGAAACTTCTAAAAAAATAATATTTTAAAGGGAACCAACAAAGAAAAGTAAATTTTTCATGCAATTTGCTAGAATCACCCGGTATATTCTCTCAAGCAAACGTTTCTTTGCTTTTTTTTTCTGTTGTGATTTCTTTATTGTTTCGTTTTTGTTTCATTGGTATTATGGTGTGTGTGTTGGTACCTTGTTTCACCTTGTTTCTTATATATTATGTAGATAGACTATTCTCTGTATAGCTCTTGTTCCGTTTTAACGTTTTAACACGCTCGAAGGAAGCGGAACATTGTTGTTAACTTACCTGCTGTACTATGTTACTACTAAAAGCAGATGTAGTAATGCAATGCAATGTAATGTGGATAGATATAGTATAGAGCCGATGAGGAATTCCTCAGTCTTCCTCAGTCGGTCGATTATTATTATCGCTCTAGCTGAAGCGTCCGTCCTATTATTCATATAGTTTCCTCTTTAGTTTATGCATGTCTGCACACTCTTCGCTACGTGTCCATCTTCAAAATCACTGGCTCGCAAAATAGCGGAAGTCTTCACTTTGGTCTTGAAGCCTTGCCAGTTGCTTTTCCTCTGCTTCTTCTTCTTCTTTTTGTTTTTATTATTATTATTTTTTGTTTTCTTTATTGTTTCTTTGTTTTTTTGTTTTTGTATAGTGCGCTAGTATTGCTTTATCAATGCGTTGAGATCTTTCGGTTTTCTATTGTTTTTTTGTTGCTTTTCTTTTTGCTGCAAACAATTGAAATGTTTTTTTTATTAAAAAAAAAAAAAAAACAGAAAAATTAGAAAAATATTATAAACAAAAAGTATTAAAATATAAATTAATTTATTAAATAATAGTAAAATAAAATAAAAAATAAATAATAATAATATTAAAAATAAATTAAATAATAATAAAATTAAAGAGAAAAAATTCCACAGAAAAAGTAAAAAGTCACATGTGAAGGCGCCGGACGCATCGCTTTAACGTGTAAGCGCAGTCGCTCGGAAAATAATTCAAACGAGTCGGTAAAAAATTTTCACGGGAACTTTTATTAATAAATACTTATTGAATAACGAATATGCTTGCTTGCTTGCTTGCTTGCTTGCTTGCTGTATGTAAGCAGAGTATTTCTTCTTGAGTCGCGACTACCGGTAATTGGTTTCCGGCAATTTCGCAGGCGACGACGCGTCCTGAGGAGAAAGCGTTCTCACTGCTCTGATCTCAGCTCCGTTCTGATCCTTTAAAGAAGTCTGCAACACCGGCAGTCTGTTCATCTCTTAGCAATTTAGCATTTATGTTTTAAATGCATCTCAAGTGAAGCATATATTTTATACTGTATCTTGTTTTTCTTTTGTTTCTTATTACTTTTCTTTTTATGCAATTTTTAAGACACTTTATTGCGCGAAATCTTTTTTATGCAAGTTTCAACATTCATTTTAGCATTTTAAATGATTTCCCTAAAAGATTTACTGTTTGCATACATAACAATAAAAATAAAATGGAAATAAAAGTGCAAAGTGCGCTTTCTAAAAGATGATAGATAACTTTTCGTATTTAGTAATATTCTAAACAGACTGAAAGCGGCAAGAGTTGAGTAACAAAATTGCCATTGGGAAATGGAAATAAATGAATGAACTGCAATGTACTATATATAAAGTAAAGTAAACTTTGAAATTTTTAGTTTTAGTTTTGCAGAAAATAAATAAAAGTAAAGGAAAAGTTAAAGTGCACAATGTGAAAAGCAAAAAGAGTCGAAAGACAAAATGAGTTTGTGTGTGGGCAACGCACACACATTTCGAACAAACCAGATTCAATTAAAGTCAATCATAGTGCCAATTATGTAGGCACATTGTGGGCGGCTAACTTGCTTGTTCTCCGCTTCTTTCACGGAATGAAACAAGAAACAAGCAACGAGAAAACAAAAGAGCACAGAGGACGCGCGCGGTTTAACTGCCGCCTCGGTGCTCTCTCCAAGCAAGCAACCGACTTCCTATATATATATATAATGTACTTTTTCTGTGCTTTTGAGCACAGGGAGGCTATCGACCCGAAGGTCCTTCAGCCATGGTGATGGGGATGCCTACCCAAACACCACTACCCATATCTTGCCGGTCGTGGGGATCGAACCCATGACCACCGGTATAGAAACCGAGAGTTCGGACCACTGAGCCACGGGC
>JASKGO010007435.1:0-16676 GCA_030556065.1 Holobus sp. GC000080 | reverse complement strand
CTACTCTTCTTTTCATTCACGCTCTCATTCACCCATTATCATACACTATCATTCATTCCTACATATACCACCATTCATACTCTTAATTTTATTTTATTTACATATTTTTACATATTACAAAACTGCATTTGATTGATTGATTGATTGAATTGAAATTACAGGAGGAGTTTTCGTCCAGGACGCTCCTGCTTGTCCCGAGGAGCACGGCGTGCAAGCTTACGCTCATCCCGAGTCGTGCAACTTGTTCTTCCTGTGCACCAACGGCACCCTCACGGTCGAACAATGCGAAAACGGATTGCTGTTCGATGGAAAGGGGGCAGCGCACCACCATTGCAACTACCATTGGGCCGTTGAGTGCGGGGACCGCAAAGCCGACAGTTAGTTTACTTTTCTTACTTTATACTCGTTACTTACAAATTATTATTGCAAATTTTACATATTATTAAGTAGAAACCATAAATATTACGTAACACATTACTTACCTATGGTATAGTAATTATTCAAATGGTTATTATTTATGTAGAGTAATTTTAATGTCGGTTTTCTTGTGCACTTGTTGTTTCATATAGTAACTCCGATAAGTACACCAGGATGTGAGTACCAATTCGGAATCTATCCGCACAGCGACGAATGTTCGACCCATTACATCAAATGCGCCCACGGAGAACCGCATGCTGAAGAATGCGATGCTGGTTTGGTGTACGACGAGCGCATCCACGGATGCAACTGGCCTGATTTGCTCATTGAAAAGTGCAATCCCGAAGGTTTGTTTTTCTTTTTATTTATTTTTATTTATTTATTTCTATTTAAAAAAATAATAATTTTTTTGTTAATTTTCCTTCATTAGAATTTGCAATTTACTTTTTTCTTTTCTTGAATTATGATTTTACATAAGTTTTTAAAAATTTTATTTTTTGCTAATGATTCTTGTAAGAAATTGATAGTTTTATTAATTTGGGATACATATTGTGCTTTCAGTGTCTTGTTTTTACTTTTTTTTTGTATACAAAAAATAAGAATTTTTGCCTTTTAATTTTAAATAAGAATATATTAAAAAGTTAAGTAAGTAGACATTTAAATGGCATTAAATTAAATGCTTTTATCAGGAAAAAAAAAACTAATAAAAACAGTAATTATTTTTTATTTCAGTATCTGATTTTAATTTTTTTTTGTATATAAAACATTTGATTTTTTTTGCTTTTTAAATTAATTAAAATTTTAAATAATTAAGCTTCAAATAGTGTAGACTTTCATTGATTTTTTCGCTTGACCAATCGTTGAAATCTCTCTATTTATTAATTTTTATTATTTTTATCATAGAAAATTAAAGAATTAACTATTTTTTGACATATTAGCTAATAAAAAACTACTTCTTTAAAAGATAGCAATCAAAAGAAATAATTTTAAATCGAAAATGTCCTTTTAAATTAAAACAAATTTCAAAATCAAGGAAACTTTCCTTTAAACATTTTTATAAAGTGAACATTAAGAATTATTATAATTCGAAGAGAGCGTTTTTGGAAAGAGAAATTAATTATCTTTTAATCTCTTGGGTCATTTAAATATTTTCAGAAGTTATTAGCATTTCTTGTGGGTTGATGTCCTCCTAATAAAGACTAAATATAGTAATAAAAGCGGAAAAAGGAAGTAAACAATTTTGCTCCTTTTTAAATAAAATTTTTAATAAAATTAATTGATAAATAAATTAGCTTTAAATTTGCATAAAAAGATATCTGTGGCTTCAAAAATTTCATTCGATTTTTTTACTATAATTACTTTTCTTTCAAAATCATAAAAACAAAACTTTTAATTTACTTTTTTAAATGAAAATTACTACTTAAATTTCGTAAATTAAATTAGATAAATAAGCTTCCAATTAGTAACAACAAAAGTAATAAATAAAAAAAAAATTTCATTGGGTTCGTCGCTTGCCCTCACATTTAAATCTCTGCTTTTTCATAATTTTTAACGTATTTACCATAGTCATAGAAAAAAATCTGTTTCTTTAACATTAGCATCTAAATTACTACATTTAAAAAAACTATTAATAAAAATATTATAATTCTTAAAAAAAAATGCAAATGCGAAACTTTCATTTAAAAACAAAATCTATAAAATGAATTTCTCAGTCTCACTAAATTAATATTTATAAATATAAAAAAAAAAAACCCAAAGCTGAATTATAATTTTCTTGCATTTTTGTTAAACCTTCTAGCTGTGGTTGGATTTAAGTGTCCCACAAAAGTGTCGTCGGACAGTTTGGCAGCGAAATTTTGGCCGTATCCGCGATTCCCAGTGCCCGGCGACTGCCACCGTCTCATCACTTGCGTCAACGGCTACCCCCGTCTCATCACCTGCGGCGAAGGAAAAGTCTTCGACGAATCGAGTCTCACCTGTGAAGATCCCGAGCATGTGCCCCATTGCAACCACCTTTAAATCGCGCCCCCTTTACTAGAAAACTTATTTTTTTGTTATTTTTTTTTTCTCTTTAGTTTCATTGTTTTTTATTTTATTTTTGTACTACCTTTAATTTTTTGTACAGTTTCCCTTATTCTGACATTTTCCTATTGAAATTTGAATTGTTTCGCACGTTACTTTTTAATATAAATAATCAGAATTGCAAATGAAAAATATACATTTAATGTTGGTTGCTCTTTTTTCGATATCCGATACTTTGAATTGCAAATAAATGAGAATATGTGTCGACCCAGTTTTCTCTCTCTCTCTCTCTCTCTCTCTCTATCTCGATCTCTTTTTCTCGTGTCTGTCTATAATTTTAACACTTGATAATGGTCATAATATGCAGCAAATTATAGGTTTCTTTTGTTTTCGCACATAAAAAGTGTCTTTCTCTAATCTTTATTGAACTTTTTGCTGTTGTTGTTTTTGTTGTTGTTGTTGAAGAATACAGGGTGACTCAAATATTCAGTAAAAATTCAAAGAATAAATAAAAAAAGTTTAATTGTTTAAATTAATATTTTTCAAAAATTTTATACTCGTACTATAAGTAATTACGAGAGGAAATTGGTAACTAATATTTTAGTCGTTAATTTTATGGGACTGTGTGGGAAAGTTTTATCGTCTAACTACGTGCATTGAAATGAGTTGTTAAGAATAAACAAGAATCCGTCTAAAAACACTTTTTAACAATTAAACTAAGTAATTATATTAGAATTAGACGATTGATTCTTAAGCTCATTGCATTTACTTTTGTGCCCAAACTATTCCTCTCTCTTTGGCTGGCACACGAATTACTTAAAATATGTTTATCGACACAAAAAAACCAGAGAGATGGATAACTAACTAGGTAAACTGAAGTTGGTCCAAAAGCTTCTTTTGATAAGCAAAAAAAATACTGACTAGTAAACATGCCATTTCGAAATTTGTTAATTAAATAAAAAGTTTGTTTAAAAAATTCATAAATTGTTGAACCTCCTTATTCGAGTAATGGTTTGCTAATCATTTTGTAAATGGTCAGTCTATTAGTGAAATTTTGATCTTGATCTTTGAATGATAGGCCCCTAAAGGAGGCAATCGAATAGAAAGAAACCACCCTTCATTGCTGTGACTTACTAGTCTTAAGGAATGTGTAGTTCTGCCACAGATGGTATAATATTGTTTACAATTTTCATATTATTATTCATAATTTTTTCCGACTAATGTCTTCTGCAATTATTTTTAATTTTTATCGAAAAATATAAACAGTTTATAACGTAATAATACAGTTATTAGATTTGTGATAACACGTTGTATATAAAGGCAAAGCAGAATGATATTAGTTTTAAAACGTTTTTTTAATTATATAAAATGGAATATATTACAATTGCATGCAGAGCATTTACAATTTGCTTATTTTTTAATTTATCAATTTGGTGTTTTGAAACAAGTGATTTTGAAAAAGAAGTATTTATTAAAAAAAAAAAAAATTATTGTTTATTAATTAGTTTTTATTCGCATTTAGTTCAGTCAGGACCAGTTTGAAGTAACATTGGAAGAAGTTAAAGTCACTTGGTACAACAAATCACTTCTTGAAAATGTAACAGTTCAAAATCGAAAATACAATCGATCAATAACGGTACTAAATGGCAGATTGAAATCAAAAGTGACAATAAATAGTGCAAGAGTACTACCGATACAATTAAAAAAAATTTTTTTTAGTGATAAAATTTTAGATTTTTAGCAAAGTTTATAAATTTTCCGACATGGCTTTCAAATTTACCGGATTTCAGAGCAGCGTTGATGTATGCAATATAGTTAAAAGTAATTATTACGGAATTGACGTTTTTAAAACCAAAGCAAATATTACAAATTGTCCTTTACTACCTGTAAATGCATTTCCTTTTAAATTTGCATTAACATTTAATGGATATATGTTTTTAAGGGAATTTATGTCGTTAAAGATTTTGAATTGGACTCGACCGAATAAACCGAAATAATGGAAAAACTTTTTTTTTAATACGAAGAAAGTACCGCTTCCATCCAAAGCTAACTTTTTTCAGAAGAAGATTTTGTTGGGTCGAATATTTATATTATAAATTCATTATTGTTTCATAAAAATGAAAAAACTGAAAGTTTTCTGAAATAGTTTTCATTGGAAAACTTTATCATAGACAGCATACTCTCCTGATATTGCACCGTCATCTCTTCAGATCGCTACAAAATTTTCTTGATGGTAATAAATCACTAATTATGATGGCGTCCTAATGACAATGCAAGAATACATTGCCTCCAAAAAAAGGAGTTCTTTTCCAGGACCTAGAGGATTAAATAAATTACCAAAACTGTTGTATCAATCAGAGGACATTATATTTTGAAAGAAATTCTATATAAAATCAGAAAAAAAAAGCGATTTATGATTTCTCTATTGAAAAAGACAACCAGAACTTTCATTCCTTTAAAACTAATGTTAGCAAATTGCCAAATGAACTTTCGAGTTAAATGAAAAAAAAATCTAAAATAATGTCATCAAGGAAAAAAGGTAAAGGTAAAGGCAAAGTCTTGATTTTAACTGTTAAATTGACACGAAACTTTTTGTTCATCTTGTAGATTTTTTATTTTTATTTTGATTGGTCAAATAAATTAATTTAATTGGATTTCTTCTTTTGATATCTAAAATGTTACTTTTTAACGAAAAAAAAAATGTTCCAATTATTTAAGAAAGTTAAAAATTGAATTAATTTAAAATCATCATCAGTTATTAGAGGAAAAGAAAAAAAAAACACTAAATTAAACAATTAAATTTTAGAAGTACTAATTAAATAGCAATACCGAAAATAAACGACTGAAAAAAATTTGCCGAAATTACAAAACAGGAAACACATTTTTCGGTGAAATTTAACGATATAATATAAATAATTTTAAGTGCAAAATGCAATGAAAAAACTTAATTACTCCGTTAGAATTAAAGAGAGGAAAGCGCCAAAAGATAATAATTTAAAAGCAATAATACTCTTAGCGAGCAAATCGAATCAATTATTTTACCAGCGAAAATTTAAAACCATAATAATAACAATAATAATAATTGTTATTAATTAAAATGGCAAACAAACGGGGTCGACGATTTCTACGTCTCACACTCTCTGTGCGGCTCTTCCATTACAATCATGGTTTTTATTGCAAATTAATATCACTGGCCATTGTGTAGAAATAAACAATTCCGACAATTAATGAACTTGAAATTAACATTTACATATTAAAAAAAAAAAAAAACAGGATCAGAGCAACACCTGAAAGTAACGAAAAGGATTACTCTCATTATATGAGAGAGAACCAGCAGCAGCAGCTTTGCTTTGCTTTCTTTCAAAAGTGTGATCAAAAAGGAAGAGAAAAGAGTCATCAGCCGCCGATTGCTCGAAATCTTCGAGTTTCATAGAAGGGGCATATAAATCTTGACGTTGACCTAATTGTTTGTTTAGTGTCTTAGATATCTTTCTCTTAATCGGTAACAAGTGGATGCATTACTAAATAAATTAATATTACAGTAATTGTTGCTTCGTTTCAAGTTGGTTTTAGTTTTCTTTTCTTTTGGTTTTTAGTTTCAATTTTTTTTTAATTAAAAAAATTGTAAAGTGCTTTGAAGAGGAATCACAAAGTCAGAATGAAGGTAAAATTGTTTTTTTTTAATTTTATTTTGCATAAATAGGTTTTTAATTTAAAAATAAGTTCCTATTTTTTTAATAAGAATAAAACAATATAATTAAATTATTTGTTTAAATAACAAAAACTATTCATTTTCAATCCGCTTTTTTGATTTATTTATCGAATAATATTTTTCTAATATATTAAAATTCGATTTTAAATCAGGAAAAATCTTTTATTTATTTAAAAAATGATTCCTCTTTATTATAACCTCATTATAAATAAATTTAGCAATTTTAATCGTTTTAATTATTGGAAGCCATCAATAAATTATTATTATTATTAAAAATTAGATTTCAATAAAACATTGAATTACATATTTTAATTTAAAAAATCAATTGTAATTCAACTTTACGCTTTAGTTATTTTAAATAAGGAAATAATAAGTATTTTTTAGTTGATTTAAATTAAATTTTAAAATGACAAAAACTAAAAAAAAAGTAATTAAAACTACAACATTAAAAGAGAACACAAAATTTTATTTATTTATTTTAATAACGGCAAATTTAGTAATTAAATTTTCAAATTGAAATTTGCATTTACAGCGATAAAAATTGGAATTTCTAAACGAAATTTCATTTCAGCAGTAGATAAAACCAAAAGTCCATTATCTGAGAAAGTTTGCAGAAAATTTATGTTAGTAACATTCCTTAGATAAATATCTTTTATTTTACCTTTGCAAATAACAAGAAAAAATCCACTAAAAATTTAAAATAAAAAATTTCCCCATAACAATAACAGCATCAACATCTAAAATTTTTTTAATTATATCAAATAAACAATTGCAACTAATAGCAAACCATTAAAAATCAGAAAGCAAAAAGAATAAAACAATCAGAAACATTTGACAAGTGTCCTCTAAAACAAAACCGTAAAAGCGTTCAAAAGCTAAAATAAAATTCCAATAATTTCTACAAAATATTGAAAGCAGTTCCAGTAACCTACTTGTTGGTTGCTCTTCTTAAACAACATCATATCTCTATCGCTGACAGCAGACAGCATCATTACTATTTACTACCCATTCTGTATTCCAGATTCTTGTGCTGCTTCTTCTAGCCTTGGGCTGGACATTAATTGACGCACAATACAAGTCCACCGGCAATGCCAACAACATCCGCGCCTACCGCAAAAACTACTCCAATTACAACTTGGGCAGCTTCCAACAGCAGCAGCAGCAACTGCACCAACAGCAACAGCAGCAGCAGGTAATGCGCAAGAAATGGCAAAATTACCGGCCGAGTATGCCATCGAATAGAAGACCTCTGCTTGGCGTTAGGAACCGCTTGGGGATGTCTTTCAATGCAAAGAGTCCCGTGGCGGGACCTCCCAAATCCTACTCCGGCAGATTAAACTCTTACAGTGCCAATAGCAAACCGATTTGGAGCACCAACAATTACGCGCGAAACACAAAAGAGAAACCTTTCTATTCAAGTCCGAAAATCGTGGCTGACGATTTCCATCTGCAAACTAATCAGATACCAAACCATATAAATTTGGTGAAGCAGATTGACGAGAAAGGGCCGATCCACACGATTCCAGCGCCGAATTTAAGTCCAGCCGATAAGCCGAAAAATATTGACTTTATTTTGGAAGCTCAGAAATACAAATCGCAAGCGCAACAGTCAATCCAGAGCCAATACCAAGTCACTGAACCGGCACTGGAGTACCAGCAATTACATCAGCAGCAGCAGCAGCAGCAGCAGCAGCAGCAGCAGCCGGCTCAAAGTGGCGGCTACACTTTGCTGCCAGTAAGCGTACAGGAGCCGATTCCTTATTCGATGTTACCGCAAATGGAATCGAGCTATCAAACGGTTTTGCTGCAGCCGCAATTCATAAAACAAAGCGAATTGGGTTTCCTGGAACCGGAAATGCATTCGTTCAACTACGAAGAGCCGCGAGATTCGGTGGGCGCAGCTAGTCAACAGTTTCTGGTGCATAAGGACGACAATGGTAGCGGCAGCGGCAACGCGGAGAGCGGCGAGATGGACAGCAGCGGCAGCAGCAGCAGCAGCAGCAGCGAAGACGGCGAAGAGTTAATTACCGGAACTTTCTATTCGTCGTTGCCCAGTAAGAAAGCGGCAGACAGTTTGGCCGAATTGCACGCGAGCGGCAGCCGGCATTCCGAGAGCAACGTGCGTCTCGACGAAGAGATGCGGATCTACGTGCCAGATGACTCCGAAGAGATCGATAAGCGCGAGGTGTTCCAGGAGTACGGCAGAGATAAGGATGAGGTGTTGGCCGACGGTTTCGGCGGCCGCATACAACGCAAAAACTAATACTTTGCTTTCGTTTTTTTTTTTTCGTTAATTTACTTAATTGGTGGCATCACTGATTTTCATTTTTTGGTTTTTTTAAGTTTTGTACAAGTATTATAATTTATCTATTTATTCTTGTTAAAATATATTATTTATTGTTTTGTTGAAAATTCGTGTTGTTTTGCATTTTTATACAGGGTGTCTATTTTAATTGGTCGGTTGACTATTACACATAGGCCATATTTTCCTTTAGCTCAACAACTGCCAAATTACTTAAAATATTTTCCACACCTGACCACTTCCAGTTATACCTAAAGGAAGCTGTTATCAAGTATGGTATTTTAAATGGGATACCCCAATTTTTATATCATATTTCGATTCTAAAAAAAAAAAATTAAAATATTTTAATTGAAATTTTTTTTCTGTTATGCCTATTTCTCAAGATATTTCCAATTTCCGGTTATTTGTATAAAAATTGTCACATAAAAAAATCATATCTTTTACTGATGTGTAACAGTACATCTTTTACATTTACAATGTAAATTAAATAGTTCTTTTTAATAGTGATTACTGATTTTTTTTATGAATTTTATAGGGTGTTCGAGAAACATTCTGAAATAATAACATTTTATAATTAAAATAACTTCTTTTTTTTTTAATAATATAGTTGAATTTCGATGTAAACGTGCTGGCCGCCATTTTGAAAATAATTTACATCAATATTTTCTATGGATACAATCAGTAATAAACATTTCGAATATCTACTTATAACATTAGTTATAAGAATAATATTAAACAATTTTATTCATTTAAACATCAACTGCAGTAGTATTTTACTAAATAAATCATTCAAAAATTAAAACATATCAATAAATATTTATATCTGAAATCCAAAAAAAAAAAATATATTTTTTTTTATCGAAATGTTTTCAAATTTATAATAAGATGGGAAATACCTGTTTTAATTTTTAGGTAGTTTTGTAGAGCGCACCGACAGCTTCGTTAACATTTCTGTAGCCGTCATTTTGCAGTAAATCAGCCAGTTCGGATTTAATCTGCGAAACAACCGGTGGCCCATCGTAGACCAAACTCGTGTAGATTTGGATAGCAGTCGCACCCGCTTTGATTTTTTCGTACGCGTCTCGTCCATCGGAAATACCGCCAACTCCTTTTTCAAAATCATAAAAATGTTTTCGCAATTTGCATTTCAAAAACTTTACACTGATTCACCGCTATTTAAACATTATTTACGAAATTTATAACTACCTAATCACCTTTTGGTAATTTGAGCAAACATTTTTAAAATTCAAAATTTTGGAAAAAGTTTAAAACAGAAAGTAAAGAAAAAAACTACTCACCGATAATAGTGACGTCTCCATTTGTAAATTTGTACATATCGGCAATCATTTCTGTTGCCTTGTCCTTAATGGGCTGCCCGCTGAGTCCCCCGGCTTCATTTTTATTAGCACTTTTAATATCATCCGATCTTTCCGTTGTAGTATTGGAAATAATCAATCCATCAATTTTAAACTTTTTTATAATCCCAGCAATGTTTTTTCTTTCATCTAGACTTAAATCCGGAGCTAATTTTATTAAAATTGGAGGCTTTTTTCCAGGCAAACGATCCCTGACTTTGGTTACTTCTTTTAAAAGCTCACTAAGATTGTTTTCCCCTTGCAAATTACGCAATCCAGGAGTGTTAGGACTGAAAACAAAAGCATTTTTAAATTATTATCAAAAGATTAATATTTCAATAACATTTTTTTCTTTCTTGTTTACCTGCTGATATTGATAACTAAATAATCGGCAACTCCCGCGAACTTTTCAATGCCAGTAGTATAATCTTCAAAGGCACTATTAGATGTTTTATTTTTGCCTAAATTCACACCTAACAATCCAGGTTTCCACTGAGAATTTAAACTTTCAATCCTATCAAAGACAACTTTGTGGCCCTCACTGTTAAAACCATATCGATTTATAACAGCTTTGTCTTCTTTTAAGCGAAATAATCGGGGTTTTGTGTTTCCCGGTTGAGGCTCAGGAGTCACCGAGCCAATTTCCACCATACTGAATCCCATATCGCGTAGACCCATCACTGCTTCACCATGTTTGTCATATCCAGCAGCTATTCCAATGGGATTTGAAATTTCGTGCCCAAAAATGGTCACTTTCTGAATTCACAAAAATATAATATTAGTAATTAGTGGATAAATCGTAGTAAATAGTAAAAAGTAGATGAAAGAAGGGAGAATTCTTTAAATTACCAGATGCTCCGGGTCTTTGTAAGGGCTTTTTGGAAGGATTCGATTCTTGTTAATACAAATGGCAAATTTATGGGCATCTTCTGGATTTAAATAGTGTATAGCAGGCATTACGAAATCCCTGTAGAACTTTTCATTGTATTTGTAGATGCAAATACCGGCAAAAGTGGCAAAACCACCGCAAGTTAACAAAGCAGCTGATTTTATTTTTTTCTGTAACCAATTCGGTATTAATTTCCATTAATTTTCCAGTAAAACAATACTTACTGTATCTATTTTCATGTTTGTACTAATGAAAGCGTTTTTATTTAGATAATTATTTATAATTTCCCTAACTTTTAAAGGTTCCTATCTGCAACCAACTTTTGAGGTTAGATTTGCTAAATGAAGTGCTGAGAAACTTCTTGAAACCCAATACTACCGTTAAATATAGGCAAAACTGAAAATAATACTTACAATAAAGAATTATTTGCCACAAAATAAAGTTTTAAACAATAAACAGCTTCAAAATCATAAACATAACACAAAAATAAAGTACTTTTAAATTGTTGTTTACAAAGTACTGTCATTTGTCTATTTATTGTCGAATTGCCAACTGTTTTTTTAATTCAAATTTTCACCGTTATCACTTTTTCTTTTTTTTTCAAATGTAGGTCAATGAGATTACTAAAAAAATATTGTTTTAAATTTTTAGGAAACTAGTTTTTAACTATTAATACAATTGATTATAATTATTAAATGTCAAAAATTATTATTAGCTTATTCAAAATTATTAAATTTCTAAGCATTAAAAAATTTAATTTCAGTGGCGCCCTCACAATGGAATTTTACACTTTAGCCTTTGTTTATTTGTCCTGACCTTGACCTATTTCGCCTAATTCTTACTTCCGGATTGTCCCATATTATTTTAAATTCCAAAAGAACAACATTAAGTAAGATGATAAAAGACTTTAGAAATAATTAATTTTTGAAATGCTTTCATTGACTAATTAAATAATTAATTATTAAAACATTGATAAAAGAAATGCTTCCAATAAAATATTTGCATTTCGCAATTTAAAAATAACTTTTTAAATGTAATTATAACTTTAATTAATTATAATACATTGTTTCCTCCTTCTTCAACTGATATAAAAACCCCTCAAACATTCCAATCAGCATCAGTTGAAGATTCCGTTCAGGCAACTACTACAAAAATGTTTTTTAAAACCAGCATCATTTGCATTTTAATTGCTTTGAGTAAAATTTTAGAAGAAATTATTAATTCTAAAGAGTTACTTTATTACTTCCATTTCAGTATCTCAAAACGAAGCAACCCCTGGTGGATTATTGGATTTGGACCTAATCAATGGATGTAATGACTGCGGATGCTGTGATTGCGGTGGTGGATTATTAGATTTGGGTCTTCTGAATGGATGTGGCGGAGGATGCGGATGTGGATGCGGTTGCCATGGTCCAATCGGAGGATGTGGTGGATGCGGACTTCCTGGTTGTGGTGGAGGCTGCGGTTCTTGCGGATGCTGCGACGGAGGACTACTTGATTTGGACCTTTTGAACGGCCTCACTGGATGCGGTTGCGGATGCCATGGACCGATCGGTGGTTGCGGTTGCGGACTCCCTGGATGTCTTGGCGGATGCCATAGAAACACCTGCTGTGGAGGATGTCACCGTTTCTGCGGTGGTCTTTGCGGAGGCGGTTGCCATAATTGTCTTTGGTAGATGAAACAAATCATTAATTGAAAATAAAAATGTGCATTTTTGGTATCTAATAAAGAATATTATTGAATAATTATAAAGAATTCTTAACCTACTTTCTATTAGAATTTAAGAAAGAAAAAAAAAGTAAATAAAATTGTAGTTAAAAGAAAAAAATATTAAACACATTGAATATTCTGTCAGTAGATTCAATAAATTTAATTTCAAAAGAATTTCAAAAGAAAAAATATTTACAAAATGCTTCCTTTTGACAAATAATTTACTTTTAATGAAGCTTAATTAACAAATGAGTATATAAAATGAGACTTCTTCACATTAACCGACATTTTCCCATATTTTTTATAGTTATCATTTGCTGAACAAATTTAAATTAAAATATAACAAATAAAAAAAATGTACGAATCAATATATTTTTTTGAGTATTTTGTAGTACGCTTAGTGTACAATATGTACAAAAATCACTACAATTGTAAATTATTTTTTATATTAATAATGAAAATTTTCTTGAGCGTTGGGGCAATTTGGAATTTCCTTCACAGCTTTAGTATGCCAAATATTTTAACTCTTCTAAAATTAAATATAGTCTATCATTGAAATAATTGTCCGTTTTAGATAATGAAGACTCTTTTGGAGATGTTGCAATGAACTTATCCTTTGGTTTGAGTCTTATTTTAGCTACCGGTACAACTTTGCATTGCATAATGATAATAAATCCTAACAATCTTCTAATGGCTGATGTGAAGCGCAATTTAATGCTGAAAATGTCACATAAGCACGCGCAACTAATTAAGAAAATTTTCGATTTTCTTACTAAATTTTGTTACGGATGGGGCATTGTTTTCTCCTTTGCAATATATTTTTACAGAAGATATTTTAGTATAACCCCGACCGAATGCTTATTACTTGGTCCATTTGTACTTTTACTCAATTGTTAAGTTTATTGAATTGAAGTAATTTAAATTTGGTTTTAGTATTTGGGCAAAACCGTTTGTTCATCGACCACTTTAACGATCATAACAAATATCTTAATATTTTTTTCAGTCTTTTTTGAATATTTAGTATACATTTACATTTGTTTTCAACATATTGTTTTTTCAATTGTGATGACTTTAAGTATTGATGCTCTCATAAAGGACATTGAGTCCATCAAAGAAATTGAAAATCTAAGAATCAGACACCGGATGTTAATTAGTTGTATCGCTGAACACAATGAACTTTTAAGGTAAATTTTTTAGTAAAAATTAATAGTGGTTTACATTTAGTAGTTCTTAAGCATCGAATTGATTCCACTGAAGATATGCACGATATTTCAACGAAAAGTTCCTCAAAATTTTCATGCCAACATTTTAGACAATGGGTATTATTGAAAGCACGTTATAAATGGGGCTTGTTAACGTTGGTAGGCAGCATAACATTTCTAACAAGTTTAGCTGTAGTTCAACAATTAATTGTAAGTATTTTATATGAATAAATTTTTATTAATTGAACTATTCATTTTCGAAATAAAACGAAAAGGAATTTAATGTGGAAGCCATCGGTATCGTCATAACAATTCAAGCATCAAATTTGATTCTTTCAAACGATGGCGAAATGGTGATTGAAAAGAATTCCGAACTGAATCGAGCGATTTTTTATTCAGTTCCATGGGACGGAGACTCAAAAACACAGAAACTAATGCTCTTCATGTTAATGAGAAGTCAAAAATACATGGTGAATTCCGTAGGAGGATTTGCTATTTATAATAGAATATTAATGCTCGACGTAAGTTTTTCATTTTTATTTTAAAAGCAAAATTAGTAAAAAACTAATTATTTTTTTAGACTATAAAATCAGTTTATTCTGTTGTAATGTTGCTACGGCAATTCTTCAGACGATAAATTGTATATTAACAAATGAATGTTGTAATGTTTGCTTCAAAAATAATAATCGTTCAGTAGCTCATAATTTGTTTAATTATTGTTACGCATTAACATTGCAAATGCAATCATAAATTAATTCACTGTTGAAACAATGTTTTAACAAAAGAATTATGAATTCAGTTTACTCTCCATTTAATTAATAATTTTATGGCACTAATTGATTGTACTGTAAATATATAACATATCTTTTAATAGCTTAAAGATTTCCTATAAAAGCTCAGTGAATGAAGACATCAACATTCAGTTCACTGGAAACATTACAAATTTAAAATACAAAATGTTTGTCAAAGTTTTAGCCCTTTGCGTTTTCTTCGCTTTTGGTAAATCAATGAAACAATTAAAAAAAGAAAAAACATATTTAAATTATTTTGTTTAATACTTACAGTTTGTGAAAATCAAGCAGATCCAGGATTATTAGGAGGCGGCAATGGTTGCGGATGCTGTGATTGCGGTGGTGGCTTATTAGATTTGGATCTCTTGAACGGTCTCACTGGTTGCGGCGGAGGATGCGGATGTGGATGCGGTTGCCATGGTCCAATCGGAGGCTGTGGTGGATGCGGACTTCCTGGCTGTGGTGGAGGTTGTGGAGGAGGTTGCGGATGCTGCGACGGAGGACTACTTGATTTGGACCTTTTGAATGGTCTCACTGGATGCGGTTGCGGATGCCATGGACCGATCGGTGGTTGCGGTTGCGGACTCCCAGGATGTCTTGGTGGATGCCACAGAAGCACCTGCTGCGGTGGATGTCATCGTAATTGCGGTGGTCTTTGCGTAGGCGGTTGTCATAATTGTCTTTGGTAGAATTATTACTTTTTTAATTATGTGAAATTTGTATTGGAAAAAATATTGCTTTCTAATTAAAAGTCAATTAAAATGGGAAAATTATTATTAAATAAACAAATAAAAGAAGCATTCCTTAAATGAGATTTAATTAATTTTTTTGCATAATTTTATCTTTTTATCGACATGAATCCATGTTTTCCAGCTTGGATTACTGAAACTTTTATGCCAATAAAAAATAATAAAAAAAAATATCTTTACATTGCACTAATTTTTAAATCGGCTCTTTAGTTGGCTTTATTTATTTCCAGAATAGTAAAACAAATCAAATGAATTACATTTTATGCAATACTTTATCAATTTTTTTTTATTCCTACTGTTCTATGGAAATCAAATTTAAGTGAGCTTTTTTGCAAATGCAATATTGGTACGATTTCATGCACGTTACTGCATTATTTTGTCTAGAAAATACATTTATCAGAGCTTTTAATATTTAAAATTTGGAATTATCTTTTCTTTTCATCTTAAATGATTATAAAATGAGCTTTTTTGCATAACAGGAATAAAAAACAATCCTTTTTAATAATTCATTAGACTAAGTACAATCTAAATAATTTTACAAAATTTTCATGGCTTGTTTGAGTACCGAGATAAAAAATAAATGTATTGTATTTTTTTAAAGGAAACCATAATTGGCGATGGGCTTGTCAAATAAGTTTCTTTTCTTATTTTTGATTTTTACCATAAGGCATTAAAACAATTGTTAAAATACAAATTAAATTAATTTTATTACTTTTTTTTAGTTTTCTGTACATTGTACATATGATCTCGAAAAAAAAAACGGCTGTAATATTACCAATATCATAAATAAAGTTGGTCTAGTTCAAATGTAACTGCTGGTTTTGAGAATAACCAACCATCATAATTCGGTATCTATTTTGTATTTTGTAAAACAGTGGAAATATTACGAAAATATTAAAAAGTAGTTCTAATGTATGAAAAATAATTAATTAAATGGAAAGATTAATTTTGTTTGATCTATTCTATTTGAATTTTGGGGTTTTTACGTAAAATAAAACCTAATTACCATAAAATAATACGCATGAAAACATATTTGCCATAGTAAATTAAGCCATCCATTTAGCAATAAAAAAAAACTTTTATAGTATAAATGGAATATAAATAAAATGTAATATTTATTTATAATTTGCAACATACTTAGTAAATATTTTATTTAAAGTCAATTGCTTTACATCAAGTGTACTCTTTTCTTTCAAATCATATAAAAAGCATGCTCAAATCAGAGTCAGCATCAATCGAAGAATATCTTTGAATCAACTCACATTACAAAGCAGAAATAAAATGTTTTTCAAAACTACCATCATTTGTTTTTTGATTGCTTTTGGTAATACAACAAAAAAATAGACCTACACGAATTAGGAAAAATTAAACTTTGAATTTTAGTTTGCCAAAATGAAGCAGCTCCTGGTGGATTACTGGATCTGGACCTAATCAATGGATGTAACGATGATTGTTGCGATTGCGGTGGTGGTTTGTTAGATTTGGGTCTGTTAAATGGATGTGGCGGAGGATGCGGATGTGGATGC
>JASKGO010007434.1:0-32325 GCA_030556065.1 Holobus sp. GC000080 | reverse complement strand
TCAAATTTACATATATCTCCTCGACCTTCTTTACTCCTGATTCAAAGCCCCGATTTCGTTAAGTGTCGAATTTTTTTGAGTTTTTATTTCCTAAGCGCGCGAAAATTAAATTTCGGTTGGAAAATTGCGCGGGAATTCAAATTTCAATTGACCTCCTCGAACTTATTTACTCCTAATACAAATCCGGGTGTCGAAAAATCGAACAATTTTTACGAAAAAAAAGTCGAAATTTTCGATTTTAAAGGAGAAATGGAAAATTCAACTGTGAATTTTCCGGCTTTTCGCATACTCAAAAGATTGGAAATGAAAAAGTATTCCTTTCTTCTTTGGGCAAATTTCAAGGAAAATGCTCTCCGGCGCACCGTTTCCGAGATATAAGCGGATATCCGGAAAGTTTGACAGTTCTATTTCCAACTTTGTTTCTGGATCGAAAAATTCGACTATTTTTCGTTTTCTCTTTATTAAAAACTGTTTTAACATTAGATAAAGTGTTCCTTTTGTTGTAAATATTATTTATAGCAATTATTAGCTCTGAAAAGAGCTGTTGTCGTTCGATAAAGTGTTTGTTTTATTATTAATATTGTTTATATCAATTGTTAGCTTTGAAAAGAGCTGATTTATAATAATTAACGCTAAAAATAATAAAAATAAGAAACAATAATTGATTCTTTAATAATTTAAAGAACCATGCTACCTTCTCAATAACAATATCTCAACCTGGGATTCGAAGCAAGTCCATGAGGTGGTAGACGTGAACCTACCCCATTCGGCCAACCGGATTTAAAGGACCCATACCGGTCCTTTTATATACTATACTTTTAAATAGTTAGAGAAATCAATGCATTTTTGTAAATTTAATAGTTTTTAATAAAATATTTATCACCATTTCTGTTTAATTGGCGTTATACATAAAAAAATTAAAGTATTCCATAGGGACCGAAGGAGTAATTATTAATAATAATATTTTATAATTAATATAATTTAATCAATGTAAAAGTTTCTTATATATGGACACTATACGGCATTTTGAACCGAATTTATATTCATAAATAAATAAAAATAAATCATTATCATTAAGTGAATAAAACTATTTTAAATAATATACAATAAATATTTATAGCACATAAATTAATTAAATCATAAAAATTCATTTATTAAGAAACTTAACACCTTGCCATTTATTTTTATTTATTCAACAAGCAACATAAACTGATATATAGGCACCAATTACCATCAACAGATTTCATGACCAATCACTTATGTTAATTTCCTCCAAGATATAAAAAACTGCAAATAGATTATTGCAACTTTAATGACAATAATGTAACTGCGATTGATTTCCATAAAATCCTTTTACCAACAATAACAGAGACTAAGCCAATAACAAAGACTAAGCCAAAGACAAAGATGGAAAACGTGTACTTTAAATTAGAATTTATTGTAATTACAAAATATTGGTAACTTATTACAAGACTAAATACATATCAGTATAATATAATTTTTGGCCGAACTTTAATTACCAAAGCGAATGCCCATGAGAATGTGCTCCATGGGAGAAATGGCCATCCAAATGTCCATCCCATCCTCCGTGACTGTAAACAACGGGTTCTTGAACAACAACAGGTGTTTGCACACGAACGGGAACAGCCTTGTTAATGGTAACAGGTACTGGATGGGGGACAGCAACAGGGACAGGCTGGGCAACAGGCACGTGGACGGGATGCGGCACAGGAACAGCAACTGGACGTTTGACCACAACAGGTACTGGTCTTGGCACTTCGACAGGATAAGGCTGAGGTACTTCCACGGGAACTGCACGTGGTACATTAACTGGTACCCTCACAGGAACGGGAACGGCCACAGGACGGTTAACTTGAACAGTATATGGTTGAGGTACTTCAATGGGAACAGCTTCATTGATGGTTGAAACGGATTGAGTGTGAGTTCCAATACTACTTCCAAGGGATCCTAAAGCTAAACCATTGCCGGCCAAAATTCCACGACCACTCAAGCCCAAACCGCTGCCCAAACCCAATCCGTTCAGGTCGCCTAAGCCGTATGCGGAGGTGTATAGTCCGTGCCCTCCATGGGATACGAGTCCGTGTCCTCCATGGGAGACGATTCCGTGTCCTCCGTGGGAAACTATTCCGTGCGAGCCCAGGAATCCTCCGTTGAGGACCGACCCACTGTAGCCGTAGCCCAGATCTAGCAATCCTCTTTTTTCCGGCTTCTTCTCGCAGGATATCGAGCCTGCTATGGCTAACACCAGTGTGCAAATCTTCAAAGGAATTCAAAACAAAACAAAAAATGTTTAAATTGTGTCGCGAATATTAATTAATTAGGTAATACCTGAAAGGTGTTCATGGTGCGTTTCTCTTGAAATGATTCGAGTCGAATGTTGGTAAATGCGGTTAGCAAATCGACTTTTATAGTGATCTTGAAGTGTTATGCCCATAAGTGCCCACCACCTGAAACTAGGTAATACCATGGTTACTATAACAACGTTCTTCTTAATGATTACGAGATGAAAATTTTATATCGGGGCTTTCACTAAGATTCCAAACGCCCCGGAAGGTTGCTTTTGTTTAATTCATTATTTTCTTACCTATTTTTCAAATCTTCTTTGTTCTGGAAATAATAACTTTTTTTTTACTGCAGCAGACCTGATGAAATTTTCTTTCAACATTTTGCACTTAATAAAATATAAATAATAATAAAATAAAAATTAAACTAACATTTCTATTTTATTTTATTTTAATTTAATTTTTATTTAATTGTGAAATTAAAAATACTTAAATTAAATGTAATTTCGTCAGCTACTTAATTTTAATTTTAAAGTAAATTTAGGTATCGAATACAAGAAAGTAGGTACTAATTTAGTTATTTATACATTAAAGACTGATAATGTGCAATTTTAAGTACCTCATTACCGTTTAAACGATATTGAAAACAAATAAATAACCGAATTGAGAAAAAAAGTTACATAAGTTGTAAATGAAGCTTACTAAATGCTATTTCGAAAGGCGCTCATCACGCAATTAAAATCCTACGTTTTATCATCACCTATTAGTTTTTGTAGCTTTTCAAATAACAAAATTAAGTCGGCTTTTAGTCTTCTTATGCAACCTATTAACGGAATGTCCAAATGGAATCCGATGGAGACATAAATAATATTCTAGTTTTAGATTTAGCAAAAATATTATTCAATAATTGCTCGATATTGGCAAGAAAAAAAGTCATTTAGATATCGATAAATACCAATAAAATCAATAAATGTTTTGATGTAATAATCCCAACGAGTTTTTAAACGGAAAGAAAAAATGCACAAAGACCGACAGATGCTTGACGGTTGCCGATCCAAAGTGTTGCTTATTATGTGACTTTTTCCAGAGAAATTTTTTTAACTTCTTGGATAATTAACACGTTAATTGACTGAAAAGCACGATGCCTGAACTTACATAACCGAAATTTATTGGCTGAGATTTTCTTTGACAATATCATTGCAACTTATTTGTATATATATATATCAATAAACAATTAAAAACTACGCAAGAAAATACATATTAAGAATTTGGTTTATCAGACCATGAAATGCACTACACGTTAATTAAATGATTAACAGTTTGAGCAATTTTCTTAACCTTATACTTTAGCGTTTCATTTATTTTGATTTCATAATTACCGATTGCATCAAATATGTGTTTATTTGCAGAATGCCAATATCAGGTTATCATTTTCGCAACGATTTATTTGCTTATTTAAATTTAATATCTTAAGGTGGGCAAGGAGTGCAGAAAAAAAGTATTGTAAGAAATCTGTAAAACAAGTAACGAATGCAACAAGTTGCGTCAGAATTCCATATTTGTAAAAATTCAGTCGCCTAAGTAAATATCAAATAAAGAACTTTCAATGGAAATTGTTTATTTCGTGATGGAAATTCCCTTGGGCGAAATTGTTTGTTCAATTTAAGGACAATAATAAAAATTTGAAAATTGTTTATATTGGACCGTATAAATATATATTGCCAATTTTAATATAATTTGAAATCAAATGTGTGGACATTATTTTCGTTCATCGTTATATTTATATATTCTGTTTACTTCTGAATTTTAAGTTTTTTAAATATTTGTAATACTTATTTTTCTTGTATATAAAAAAATCGAATGTGAAACTGTAAAATGCAATTTTTCTTTTTGAAATACAAGAAAAAACTTAGCTAGACTTGTAAACATTCATTAACCTTAACAAGAAACGCGAGTAATTACAACGTAGAGTGTGAAAGTTGCCCTTGTCTTTTGTTGCAAAGTCGAAACTTGAGGATATTTTTCTTCTAAAGGGTACTTTGAAAACCAAACTTAATAAAACTTTTATAAATTAATCAATTAAAAAAATTTATTCTTTAATTAATTAAACTATTTTATAATTATTTCTATTTTAATTTTTTAATGAACTGTTTAAAAAATAATTGTAAAAATAGTAATTAAATAATAATAATTAATAAACAATAAACCATTTTGAAAATTAAAGAAATCTTTTAAACGAATTAATTATAATTATGTTGCTACTTTAAGAAAGCACAATATTAATTCATTATTGCAATTTACTAATCTAGTAATTTATGAACTGCTCAAGTTTCTTGAATAAATTACGTTACACCAATTTTTTAGCCCAAATAACTGAAAATAAATAAATTAAAATTAATGTTAATAAATTTACCCTAGAACTAAATATTATATAATATTGTGCAAGGTGTAAAACCTCTACTTTTTATTTCATTTCGAAAAATTAACACTTCAATAAAATCTCCTGTACATGATTTGCACATTATTAAACAGTTATTAATTCATGCAATAATAATTTATTGTTGCTGAAAGACTCCCACGAGGTTCGAATTGTCACATTCTGTCTTTGTTTGAATCCAATTAAACTCGCAAAGTGAGACCAAACAGCTTCAGGATCTATATCCTGTATGCAAACGACAAGGTTGTCGCTATTAAAACGATTAATCGTAAATACAAACAATAATTAGAATAACTTACAATAATTAATCGAGAATGCAAAAAAAAATTTCTTCAGGAAAAGCTACGACGCATAAAAGCACGACCTTAACGAAAGACGATTAAAACGTTTGCTTAATGAACATAAATTACTGCATTACGTAAAACTGCCGAAATTCGCATCAAGAACCAAATGCTGCAAAAATTATTGCAATTTAACAGATAACACTCATTGTCTGCCATATGTCGTTCAGGTCCTGCAGCTGCATTATCTTAAGCCGCAAGAAAAATGCTACTAAAGTGGGGGCCCATCATTAAAAGTGCATAATAAGTGACTATAAAAGTCACCCGGTTACAAAGAAATGAATGCAGTTCGATCTGTGCGTTTTAAAAATGAAAAAGGTAATTATAATGAAACATTAAAAACATTTCAATTCATTCTAAAACAACAAAATATTAAAGTTTCTAGTCGTTTGCTTATTGGCACTTTCGGTTGCGGCCGACGAAGAATCCAAGAAGGATAAAAGAGGCTTGCTGTCCTTAGGATATGGATTGGACTCTCATCACGGGTTAATCGATTTGGGACATTCAACGCACACCCACACCACGATCCATCAGAAAGTGGCGGTTCCTGTTGTCCGTCCCTATCCCGTACATGTAGAGAAGCAGATTCCGGTGGCGGTGCCTGTTAAGGTCCCCGTGGGAATCGACCGTCCCTATGCTGTCCATGTGCCCAAACCGGTTGCGGTGCCTGTTGATAAGCCTTATGCTGTGACGGTGGAGAAGCAAGTGCCTGTTCCTGTTGCGCAACCTGTCGCTGTTCCTGTTGTACATAAAGTGGGAGTACCGGTGGCGGCACCCTATGCCGTTCCGGTTGTAAACAAGGTCCCCGTTTTAGTAAACGAACCCACTATTGTGCATGGAGGGCATGGATTGAACGGATATGTTCATTCTTGGTAAATTATGCTGATTTTTTTACTTTTTGTATAATATTTTGTAAAATGTAAAGTTTTGGAGGAATCGTATTAAATTAGCATTTAATGTATAATTGTACAAATAATATCAATAAATTTTTAGTAATAATTTGTAAGTTAAATAAGGTTTTATTTTTTTAGTGGCAATTCGGATATTTTATTTCATTTTAAAAATAATTGTGTATTTAATAGAAATATTTTATAATGGACAAATAAAAAAAAAATTGGGGTGGCATATGAAAACTAAATGGTTTTGTGCTTTTAAAAGGTTTTTTCATTTTTGCTTTGTTATTTTTGCCACTGCATTTTGAACTATTGAACAATCACATAGAATATTTAATTGGTTAGTTACTTAACTTTAAAATAAAAAATCCGGCAGTATGGTTTGCTTTATTTCTTTCTTCTGTAAAGCGAATTATATTGATTTTTTTCCTGTCGCTTTTTTTAATCTTTAATATCCATTTGAACAATCCATAGAACAATGACAAAGAACATTAAATTGGTTAGTTAGTCAACTTAAAAAAGTCCGAAGCAGGGTTTGCTTTATTTCATTCATCTATGTGACAATTATTCAGATCTTTTCCTGTCGAATTAACTTTTTAAATAGCCTCCATACATTTTTATAAAAATAAAAATAATTTAAAAAATTAATTTATTTTTTATGTTCATAATTTTTAACCTATTTTTCCCATCGTTTGCCTAAAAGTAAATGTTCTAATAACATTTAAAAAAAGTTTTCTCTAAATAAAAATTTAGCAGTTTTAAATTACTTATAATTAAAAGTTAGAACTTAACACTTCTCTTAAAAGCTTCTCTCACAGCCAGTTAATAAAATAATGTTCTATTCCGTAAATTTCTATGGCTTTGAAACTTTTCACATAAAACACGTCATGTCATTTAATTACTAAATTGATTTATTAATAATTAAGAGAAAACAAAAACTTTTTACAGAAATTAAATGAGTTTTCAATATCACTTACTCATTTATGTGATTTTCCTTGAACCAAAAAATAATAATTCCGAATTTTTACACTAACATTTTAAAATTAAAAAATAATTCAAAATATAAACCCTGAGTATATGAAAAAAAAAAAAAAAACTTCAGCCATATAAACAGGAAAATAAACTAACTTTACGAGTTCGACATACATCAAGATAAGATGTATTAAAAAACAATTATATTAATCTAAATTTAGAAAATTTGTTAAATCTTAAATAACTGATTCCTTTAAACTGTGAATTATGTAACTTAATTTACATTTAAATAAGCATAACTAATCATTGAAATTAAAAAATTTCAATGAAATATTTCCAAAACTTTACTTTACCTCGCATAATTTTCAAAGAAATAGGTAGCAATAAAAAGCAGCACAATAAAGTGACTATAGGACTTAAGCAAAACTTTTACGTGTTTGATAATGAAAATGCAGTAAAACCAAACGATATAAATCTAAATTTGGAAATTACGTTAAATCTTAAACAAACGATTTTTTTAAACTTTAAAATATTCTTTTTAATTTATTTTTTTATTCACCTTAGCATATCTAATTATTTCAATTTGAAAATTATTATTAAAGTTTACATTAATTAATTATTTAATTTTAAACTTTAATAAAATTATTGTACTGTTAAAATAATTAAATGTTGAATTACGATGATACATGCAAAATCCACTTTGAATTCAATTTATTCTAAAATTAAAATTTTTTCCCGAAACCATTGAGTAAGTACTAATAAGTTATTAGTCAATGCCGAAACGATTTTTTTAACAAATCAATATAACAATAAATCTTCAAGCTAAATCTTCTCAATATAAAAATAATAAATAGTTCAGAAACAATTGACGGGTAGTATGTAGTGGCAACTTTATTCATAGTAAACCAGTTCGTGGTTCAATAATATATTATTTTTTATTTCCTTATATTTTATTTTCGTCCTTTTGTACCGGTCCGAGAAGATCTCAAGGTCCTGAACATTATAAAATGTCTCGACCAAGGCAGTCACCGTTTATTTTGCAATCCTATATTCCAAAGTTAGTATCAAAAAGTGCATGAAAAATGTATCAAACACTTTTCGTCACTTTTCTGTTAATTACTAGTCACATTTTTGCTCAAGACAAAAATGTTTGCAAAACAACCAAAGATTACAATTCGATTGAGGGGAATTCGAATTGCTGGTATGATCCAGCGGCAAATTCAACAGTTGTGAGTGCTTTAATTGAAATTGAATGAATCGATAAACTAAGGATTAACAAAACAAGCCTAAAATTATAGAATATTGGGGGAGACCAGTGGAAGAACATAAAGTTATTACAAATGATGGCTATATTCTTACAATGTTCCGGCTACCAAATCACGAAGGGCGAAAAGTTTCGGTTTTTCTTCAACATGGACTAATTACGACTTCTGCTAATTGGCTTAGTTTGGGAAACGATTCTTTAGGTTTGTAATTGTTATCTTTATTAATAAGGCATATTATTTTTAAATGATGTTGCATAATTTATAATAACAGCTTCTGCGACCGGACAAAGAATTAATTTTAATTTTTCGCTATTCAAAACCATGAAAGTAATTAATTGAGTCTTTTTTTAGCTTTTCAATTGTACGATATTGGCTATGACGTATGGATGGGCAACTACAGGGGAACCCAATATTCGAATAAGCATTTGAATTTAACAGAAAAAGATGACGCTTTTTGGAATTACAGGTATATTTATTTCAATCTTATAAAAATCCTTCAATTCTAATATTAAAGAAAAATAAATTCTAATTAAATTTTAAGCATCGACATTAAATTAGCAATTAGAGAAAATTTGGAAAATTAAAAATTAATTTAAATACTAATAAAAGTCAATGAAATAATTATTAATTAAATTAAAAAAATAAATTGAATCACTGTTAGAAGTGCAAACATCTATTTCAAATTGCAATTTTCCTGCATATAAATCTAATTAAACAAGGACAAAAATTGAAGAATTATCACCTACAATAAAAATTTACAATAATGTGAACTTTTAATGCATATACATATGAACATGGTGACAACATAATAATAAAAATGGTAAATAAATGTTAAAAGCATGGACGAAGTGGCCCTCAGGGATTTGCCAGCAATGTTTAAAAAGATAACCGAGATAACCGGAAGAAGTCGAAATATCATTTACATAGGACACTCGTTAGGAACGACATTCACGCTAATGTACAGCGCGGATATGCCGCAGGAAGCGAAAAATTATTTAAAGTTTCAAATTCTAACAGCGCCCGCCTACACTTTGAACCATTTGCGAAGTCTGCTTAGAATAGTTGCCCCGTTTGCCGATCCAATTTACGTATGTATTATGCAAAATATCGATACTTTTCAACGAACATAATTTTACATTTAAAAATCGCTTATATTTTCCAGTCCCTCGTTGGCAGTTTTCCACGTGTAGCCAATCTTATAAGCAAGGGGAAGACTTCTAATGGCCTTTTGAAATTAGTGTGCACAGATAGCGCTGAAATGATGCAAGGATGCATGAAAATGTTCTTTCTCCTTTACGGAATAAAAACTGAAGTCTTACCAGTACGTTTAGAATTTTAAGGGATTTTCGGTGAATGACTTTTCTAAATTTTAGGAAAAGTATCCTTTGTTTTTTCATCAGCATTTCCGAGGAACTGCTTGGAAACTTTTTAAACATGTGAGCGACCTTGCTAGGAACCGATTTCGGAAGTTCGACTACGGATATTCAAATAAGCAACGTTACGGAAGCTTACATCCTCCGAGCTATGATATTTCCAAAATAACCATACCGACTGTTGTGATATTCGCACGAAACGACAGGTTAACCCCTAAAGAGGTAAGGTCTCGAGCAAAATCTGCTTAGATCTAAAATCAAGGTCCCAATTTTAAATTATGTCTACCTTGTAATTACCAAATAATGAAAAAGTTAAATTCTCAATTTCAGGATGCAATTAATTTATACCAGAAGTTACCTCCGGGTATTCGCAAAGGAATCTATGAAGTACGCGAGGAAAATTTTAACCACATAGATTTCATGATGGGCAAAAAGGCCAATTCCTTGTACGTAAACAAAGTGATCGAAATATTAAATACAAAAATACCATAACTATATTTATTACTCCAAAAATTATTTGTTTTTATTATTATTATATCAAGTTACAGAAATAAATAGATATTCCCAAAGCAAAAAAAAAAAATTGGAAAATTGGCGACCTTAAATTTTGCCAAAAGTGTGTTTTCAGGAAGCGACGCCTTTTGTAACATAAACAAACAAATAGAGGAGGCACAAAGCGAAAGATCATTGCACTCTACCATACCTAATATATTTGACACACTTCCTCCTTCTTCTGCTTCTTGCGGCCGGTGAAGTTGCTTCAAGAAGGTCAACAACAGAACGGTTGCGTTAGTAATAGTGCGACCAAGTTCACGGTCTTTACTCGTGCCAAAAATGTTAATCAAGAGATTCAATGTTTTCTTCTTTTTGTTGTTGACGGTCATTGCTTTGCCCAAGTGTAAAGCGGGCACAAGGTACGTGCCCAAATGGAAGAAACAAGTAAGCAGTTTTTCTGATCTTTTGCCCTTTGGAAATTTGGAAAATTCTTCCTTTATTTTCGAATTTAGAACCATTTTTGCCATTTTGCATATTATGTTAAATTTCTTTGATAAATATTAAGTAATTAAAAACTTAACAAAAAAATGAGTGTAATTTAAAAAAGTATAAAAAAAAATTAAAGAAATAAAGAAAAAAATATTAAAATTAATTGAAAAGTCAAAATATTGAATAAAAATCGAAAATTTTCAATTACAAAAAGGCTTGCGAAATACCAGCTAGTCAGAACGAACACTCGCACTATGTGTGCGACGACGACGGCGAAGTAAAATGTCTTCCGGGATGGACCGGCGACCTATGCGACGTGCCGAAATGCCGTCCGGGATGTGATCCTTTGCAAGGATACTGCAACCGGCCCGGCGAATGTCTATGCAAACTTGGCTACTACGGGGAAAAGTGCAACAAGTGCATTCCACTGCCAGGATGTCAACACGGCTACTGCAACTCTAGCTTCGAATGCCTTTGCCACGAAGGCTGGGACGGAATATTTTGCTCCGAACGTAATTGAAATCAACTCAAACACTTCTAAAAAATGCTGAGAATTGCATAAAATGAATAAGAACAAAATTTTTTACAGCTTTATGTAGATTGGATTGCCATTTAACTCGCGGCTATTGCGATGCTCCGGGCGAGTGTAAATGTCGCTTAGGATGGGCCGGAAGGACATGCAAAGAGTGCCAAGTATTGCCTGGCTGTCAGTTCGGTTACTGCGAGAAACCGCTCGAATGTAAATGCCATCCTGGATGGACCGGAATTTTATGCCAAATACGTAACATTGAGAAGTAAAGAGTGACTTGAGTTTTTCCTTTTTTTTTTTGTTATTTCAGCACTTTGCGCCAAAACTTGTCACAAGGAAAGAGGATATTGCCGAAAACCAGGAGAATGCAGGTAATTTAGTTTTTTTATTAAAAATTTAATAAAAATTGTTTAAATATATATTTTTTTTTTTAATTTTTTTTTTTTTTTGGTTTTTGCGTAGATGTAAAGTTGGCTGGTGGGGCAAAAACTGTGACAAGTGTTATCCTTATCCAGGATGTGTTAATGGCAGCTGCCATCGCCCTTGGGAATGCAACTGTCGTCCTGGATGGGGCGGAATGCTTTGCGATGAAGGTTTGTATCCCTTTTATGTCCTTTTAAATTATTTAATATTATATAATCATCCTGAAAATTTATTTTATTAAATTTTCGTTGATTTAAGCTTCCATTTTTTTTAATTAAATAATTATTGATTCATATTCTGAGTTTTAAATTAACTTTTTCTTATTATTTAACAAAATTAGATTTCCAAATTATTTACTAGTAGATATTTAAAAATAATAATAAGGCAAAATTTATTTTTGGTTTGATTAATAATTATTTTTATAATTGTAATAAAATAATACTGTTAATAAAAACAAGTATTATTTTTTAATTATAGTAATTAAAATTATAAACAAAGAAAATAGAAATTTCCCAATAGGCTAAAATTGCATAATTTTTCCGTTCGCTTTAGAGTTAAACTACTGCGAAACGAATCCGGACACATGCAAGAACGGCGCGAAATGCGTGAGCGTGACAAAGGATGAAGGCAAATATCGATGTTTGTGTCGCGAAGGAACTTCCGGCCGCAACTGCGAAATGTCTGAATACGAGCTGACAACTAGCACATCGACGACTAGCACAACGAAAGCGCCTCTTCTAATCGGTGTCGCATCGACTGCCAATAAAACCACATACATTCCACTTTCCTCGACCGTTACTTCAATTAACACCGCCGATTACAACGAGACAATTAAACCGATCCTCAGCAGCACGACGGCCAAACCCAAGACCACCACGACCACCACCACCGAAAGAGTGACCATCGTCAATGCAACTTCCGAAAAGTTCAACAAGGAGAAAATTAACAAAATTTACTAGCAACGTTTGCGCAACAGTCAAATGCAATTGCAATTTATTTATCCTAGTTGTTTAGTTATTTTATCATTGTATGTAATGTACTTATCGTTATTTTAATAAAAATTAAATGAAAACATTATTGTGACTACTTTTGTTTACTTTGTTATTATTATTAACCAACAACAGCAACAGCAGCGAGTGCAAAGTTGCGCATCGATTTCCGCTTAAGGTAAAGCGATTCATTATAACATTGTTGCAATTCATAATTAATTTATGGCTTCCTGCTTATAGAGTTTTCATATATGTAAAGAAGACATATTTGAATTTTTTATGTAATTCAAGCGATTTATGTGGTTGTCCCAATTATTATTCAATGTGCTTCTCGGTTTTGTAATTCCATATTGAACTTTAATATTTGAGAGATTTCGAAAATTCTTTTTACTATTTCTTCGGCTGTTTGGTTATTGTTGACAATCATTTCGAATCGAGGGAGAAAGTTATCGCACGTGGAAGTAAAATGCAAAAAGTTTAAATATTTGCTACAGACACCGAACAACTGTTTCATTATATTCTCATGAATATTTAAATCAGTTTCCTGCTAGTGGCAGCATCAATAGAAAATGATATTCGCTAATATTACTTTTGGCATTTCGTTTTTATTTTTAATTTTAGCTTGCATTTTATGAACAAATCGATCGAGATTAGAAATTTATTTTGGGAAATATAACAATTTTATTGCTTCTTGTGTAAATGAAAGTAATTAAGGTAACTTTATTGAAGCAATTAACGTTTTTAATACTTATAACTTTATTAATGTTTCGAAGCTTTTTATAATTTTTATTTTTTAAGAGATTTTATCTTATTTAATCATAATCTTTATTGTTAACTTCACTATCCACATAAAAAAATTGGCAAGTGGATTGTTTTCTTAATTGCTTCAAATCTGCAATTATTTGTTGTTCCAAAAATAATTCAAAATATTTATTCAAATGAATTTACTGATTGTATAATTGCCAATATAAATAATTTTACAACGGCATTTTGAAGCCAATAAGGATTTGCCATAAATGAGAAGATAAAATCACAGAAACTCATTAAAATTAATTTCCTTGTGGGAAAAGTAAAAACATAATTCAATTATCAATCAGTGGAATTAAGAAGTGGAAGCCATTCGAATACAATGAAAATAAGAGGAAATGCAAGCTAGAAGCAAGTGGAAGTGCGAATTGCGCCAGTGAAGGGGACCATTATTTATAAACAGCAACATTACATAGCAAAATCATTTGCTTATCGACTCCAGCTCTTGTACCTAAAAATCTAAATAAATCATCGAAACTAGAAAACAAAACAAAAATGTTTTCAAAGGTAAGAAAATTCTTAACTACATAAATAATAACAAATAAATTTAATTTTTAACGTGCACAATTTCCTCTTTCAGTTGCTATTTGTTATAACAATTTACTACGAATTTTTCGGAATTGTTTACACATTTCCAACGGAAATATTTCCAACCAGTTACAGTTTCGGCAATATTTACCACAAACATTTCCCCCATAGTTTCTCTTCGCATTCTGCAGAATCAATAGAATCAGTGGACCACAATTTAATTGGCGGCAAACCATTGGAAGAGAGTCCTACGTTTAGATACACGAAAACACCGACAAAGACTTACGAAGTCACTGAAGAAATTTACGAGCCCAAGCCGATCCCGCAGATATCACAAATTGGAAAGACAGCGTTTCGACCCCCGGGAAATACCATCTTGGGCGGCGGTTCCTTGGAGTTCGCCGATTTGGGTAACGGACACTTTGCATTGGGTTCCGGAGGACTTGGATATTCCCAGGAAGTGGCTGTTGGAGGACTGCACGAGGTGCCCGCACCCAAACTGGGAAATAGTAAACCGATCGAAAGTACTTTCAGTCATTTTCACCGTGCACCGAAGCTGTACGCGAAATTCCAGGAGTTTTATTGATTGCACTATAAACACTCTCACTGTATTTATTACACTTCCTTTCTAAATGCGTTGCTAGTCCACTATTGTTTTTGCGTAATGTTACGCCTGACGAGTTATTTATTTTTTATAATATTAATCTTAGAATTTAATGCGGTAATTAGCCTCTCAATGGATAATTGCTGATTGTTCATTGTTAGTCGTCGCGGTGCTGCGTTGAAAGGTTAATTCAATCTTACTAAATCTTACTGAGTATGCTAAGATGATCACTTGTATTTTATTAGGTGAAAAAGAATTTTTTAAATGACTGTGTTTGTGTTATTTGCATAATTTTTCCTTAAATTTAGGATTTTTGTTTTTAATTTAGGGATAATTACATTTTTTTTTTCGTAATAATAATAAACCTCGTATTATGGAGTATATTTTAATAAGGCAATTTATTATTTAACTTATTTTTATAATATGCTAAAAAATATCATAATTTAAGGATGAAATTTAAAATTTATTTTACTTACTGCTGATGAATTAAACTTTTAAAACTTTTAAAAAACTATTGCTATAAAAATATTGAAACAAAATGTTATCCCTCATCCTTAAATTGATCTAATTCTCGAAAATTTGCACCTGACATTTCTTTGTCCATTATTTGAAAGTAAAAATTAATATTATGATTAAATTTTTATTAAGCACTTTATTCGTCTATTATTTCAGGTATTTTAATTTTTTAAATTAAATATTTAACCATTTTTAAATTAATTATTTTATAATATAAATTTTTTTAATAAAATTTGCGTAAATGCTTTTAAAGTTGATGTGGTTTTTGTTAAAGAAATGAATTTAGAATATTTTTTGTTAATCATTGTAATAAACGAAACTATTAATTTAAAGTATAATTGGTTTCTTCAAATGTGCAAGAAATTGGTTGTTTTTTCATTAAACGAAATGCAATATTTAGTATTAAAAGTTTTGAAAATTTATGTTGTTTGATTACGGTTTTTTTACGGAACCGTCATTTAAGAATAATCTGATATTATTTACATCAAAAAGTTCTCTTTGAATTTTATCAATTCCATTGATAAGTTGCCTAATTACTTCAATGTTTTCGATATTAAATTATTTTTATATCAGTATTACATTCTTAGTACTTGTCCTTAAATTGTTTATTTGTTAATAAGTAAATAAATATGTTTTCTTTACATAAAATTGCTAACTTAAAAAAAATCAGTTTTAAACAAGCACTTTCTCCTAATTCTTAAAATATATATCGATCCAATAACATAATGGTAGAAACGTAATTTATTTAAATGCCCACTAAAAGCCGTTACGAAAGTAATTCGCTTAAAATATCTGTTCAAATTTGTATCGATAATAATTAGTGCAAAAATGTAATTACAAATTCGATAAAAATGAACATTACATAATAGCCATTCGGAAAAGTAGACCGATAGAAGAAGAGTGACCATCATAATCATCAACAAGAAGTAAGAGAAGCCTAGCCTCTATCCTACCTAAGATTACATTAGTTAGGTAAGAGAACGATACAAACCCCTCTAAGCCACACAAACCAAGAGCAAATATATAAAAGGTGTCGCGCCTCTTAAGATCAGCATCAGTTGTGACCAATCCTCTAGTAGAGCATTCAAAAGCAAAATGTTGCTGAAAACCGTAAGTTTTTCACAATTTCCAATTTCCCTAAAATCTTTAATTTAATTTAAATACATTAAAGTTAATTAAAATGTGTCGTAGGTGTGCTTGTTAGCTTTGGTGTTGACTAGTGGCACTTTGGCCAAAAACATAAAGAAAGAAGAAGTGAAAAAGGACAAGCGCGGACTGATTCACGAAGGCATTCACGGTGGTTTAGAGTTAGGACATGGCGATTTGGGTCACGGAATCGAATTGGGTCATGGAGGAATCGCTCTTTCCCATGGATTGGGAGGATTGGGCGGATTGGGTGATGGATTAGGTGTAGGACACGGTGCCATTGATTTGGGTCATTCAGTACACACCCATTTAACCATTACCAACAAAGTGGGCATTCCGATTCCCAAACCGTACCCGGTAACTGTACACAAGGACGTCCCCTATCCGGTACCACATCCCGTCCATGTTCCGGTCGACCGTCCGTACCCTGTGCATGTCGCTAAGCCATACCCTGTGCCAGTCGACAAACCCGTTCCGTACATCGTCGAGAAGAAAGTCGCTGTGCCACATCCGGTGCCTTACAAAGTAGCAGTGCCGCATCCAGTAGCGGTCCCAGTGCCCAAACCTGTGGCTGTACCAATCATCAAACACGTGCCCGTTCCGGTCCACGAACCAGTCATAATCAAGAAACCGGTGACGGTGTTGTTGGATGACCATCATCATCATCACAGCCACGGCATTTCTCTGGATCACGGTATCTCCCTGGATCACGGAGTGTCGCTGGACCATGGAATTTCCTTCGGTCATGGTCATGGACACGGTTGGGACAGGAAGTAAAGCAAAAGAACTGTGATTGTATTCGCAATATTTCATTCATTGTATTTTTTATTATAATTTTAAGGACTCCACCATTAAATAAATGCTAAGAATTTTAAACCTAAAGACATCTGTTGTTGCTTTTTTATAATGCTGGAAAAAATAGCTAAAGAGTTTTATTTTTTGTTGCAAATTGCGAACTTAAGAAACTGAAGAAGTGCAATTAAGAAATGGGTTTTCTATTTTATTGCTTATTTGTTCGTTGGGCAATTTTGCAAGATATACGCTCAGATTTGGTAATTTGTTATTAATTATGTTACAAATTAAAAGGAAAATTAGAAGGCGTAAATCTTACAAAATTTTCCAATACTTTTTTTAGAGAGTTTTTGCATTCATTAAAAATCCCCTATAAATAGTCGATCTTGTTTTTTATTATTTAGTATTGTTTTTCCTTCCAATAAAATCAATACTATTAAATCTAACAAAAAAAATGTCTGTAAGTTTTTTTCTTACTTTAAAAAAACAGTGCTTTAAATTAATATAATAAACATAATTTTCAGCAAAAAATCATTGTATTTTTATTCCTTTTTACGGGAACATTTGCAAAAGATACTGCTAAAGATCAAATCGAAAATAAAAAAAGAAGTTTATTGGAATTGGGAATTCACAATGGATTTGAACATCATCTTCAACATCATCATCCACAAGTTTTGACCATAACTAAAGAGGTACCTTATCCTGTACCTCATCCAGTACCGTATACCGTCATTAAAAAAATCCCCTATGAAGTTAAAGTACCAGTTCCGTATTCGGTACCGAAACCCTACACAGTGGAAGTACCAAAACCGTATCCTGTAACAATTGAAAAGCCGTATCCGGTAACAGTGCACAAACCAGTTCCGTATCCTGTTAAAGTTCCAGTGAAGGTACCGTATCCAGTTCCGCATTTAGTGCCCGTCCACAAACCGTATCCTGTGACTATTCCGAAGCCGTATCCTGTGAAAATTCCTTATCCTGTCTATGTGGAACACAAGGTGCCTATAATTGAACATCATCAACAGTTTTCTGGACATTTATCGGGACTTGGTGGTCATCATGAAGGATTAGGTGGAATTTTTCATAACAGTTTTTAATTATTTTTTTTTATATATTTTTAATTAAAATTTATTTTTATTTTATTTTTTTAAATATAAAAAATAAAAATTTGCAATAAATTTTGAGTTAAATAAATTCTTTTTTTATTAAATTTTCTTGCAATAAAATTAGATTTACAAATATTAAGTAAAATTTAATTTAAATTATTATTATTACTATTATTGAATCACAAGCAAAGTGCAACGAAACAATTTTAATTTTTCTAATTGGTTAACAGCAATAAACAAACCAATAATTTACATATTAGCAAATTCTAATTAAATTATTTACTGCTCTTACCAATTAGACAAAACACGATCTCACGAAAATCTCCACTCCTCTTTTGCAAATAACTCCTAGAAATAACAAATTTTTGTAAGAAAACATTTTCCTGAATTTTTTAGTTACTTTCTGTAACTTACAAAAAAAAATTCGAAAAGTTTATGTAAAAGTTATTCAATACAAATGTAATTTGATCTAATAAAATAAAATTCCAATTTGAATAAGACCTAATTATCCTATTAAATTACCCGAAGAAGGAAACCTTTAGCAAAGAAAGTGTGCAAGGCAATTTTCATGGAATTCGTTTTGATTGTCAAAAGAAGATTTATGTTAACGTAATTACAATAATTCATTTTGCCTTACGAAACGAAACGCAGGAATATACATTACAAAATCTGCACGAAAAAAAAAAGTGTCGCCGATTGTCAAAATTCTTTACGCGTATTGTGAGCACACACTTTTATTTTTGTGACCTAAAGAAGATAATTGGCCTAATTATAAAACGCAAATGATAGTTACATGAAAAGACCTGTAATTATTTAATTTCATTTACATAATAACTACATGGATTTGGACATAGACAAAGAACACGGCTGCAGGCAACTTTAAAGGGTTTTTAAAGTTTACATGTGAGAACCTATCACGTTTTTCTAACAACAATAACGTTGCAACAATATAATATTGCAATTGCTATCCATAAATGAACACACAATAAGAAAAAAGAATCAACTGATTGCTTTCTCCTTTGCGCTATTACGCTACTATTACTTTATTATTATGCATATTTTGCAGCAAAATGAGGATCTTTTCTGAGTAACGAGAAGAAGAAGAAAAAAACTACACTCCGTTTGCTAATATTGAGCACTCTCATTGTGACTTATTGTCTTGGCTGCTGGTTTCATCAACTGCATATTAATCTGGGTTTTATTTTTGCTGTTCGTTGCCCTGGAAAAATGCAATTTTCATTATTCACACTGCAATTGCAAAGCGATTTTCATGGTTTAATTAATCGAATTGCAATACTTCTCATGTTTGCAATGAAATTTGGAATTTGAAAATTTAAATTTATTATTTAATTGATGGCTTAAAGTTTCGTTACATTAATTGTATAATTTCTAAAAATGCATTTATTGCTTTTATAATGTTTCTCATTTCTTATATAATTTGTTTTATCTTGTTTGTTGGGAAAATAATAAATAATGGGAAATGTTAAAGACCTAATAAATAATTGGTTCCATTTAAAATTTTTAATCAATAAATTACATCACTGATATTTTAAAGGTTGTTAAAAATTGTATTTACCTAATTTATATCTACATATTTTCACAAAAAAAAAAGCAATTACGCAAAATCGCATTTATAAGTTGCATTTAAAATAATAAAAAGTCTCAAGAACACTTTTAATACCACTTGTAAAAGCTCTTCATTGTAACATTAAATAATACACATAATTATTAATCAAGTCTAAACTCAAAGTATTACATTAGTAATTAAATTTCTTGTTATTAGCAACCGAATCGCGATATAATTACACTCATTGTAATGTTGGAAATAAGTGGATATGTAGAAACTTGACGATTTTATTATTGCACACATTTACTGGAACAAAATACAATGCAAACTAGGCTCGTACCCATAGAAAGTTGCGGTTGCCACCCCCACTAGCGCCAACCCCAAGTGTTCACTCTAATAATACTATAAATAACAAAGAAAAAATCAACAGGACAACAGTCATTGTTCAACGAAAGATGGCAAACATAAAATACCAAGTGATTATTTTATTGTTTCTTTAAAAAAATATTTTATTCTAAAACAAAATATGTGTTTCAGTTGTGCTTATTGGCGTTACTGGTGGCATTGGTCTTAGCTGATGACCAAAAACCTGCTGAAACTTCCAAAAGTGAAACCAAAAAAGAAAAACGAGGGCTGCTAGGCTTGGGCTATGGTTACGGAGGACATTTTGAAAACCACGGATTCGAAAGCTACGGACTGGGTGAGCATCACGGTCTGGAATTGGGCACCTCATTAGGAGGAGGATACGGAATCGGTGACCATCATCATATCACTAAACATATCACAATAACCAAAGAGGTGCCCGTGCCGGTGCCGCATCCAGTACCTTATCCTGTCATTAAAAAAGTACATGTTCCGGTGAAGGTTCACGTGCCGGTCCCCGTTGATCGCCCGTATCCCGTTCATGTACCTAAACCTTATCCTGTTCATGTCATTAAACACGTGCCGGTCCCAGTTGAGAAACCGGTGCCTTACCCTGTAAAGGTCCCGGTTAAGGTGCCGGTTCCGCATCCGGTAGCTGTACCTTATCCGAAGCCAGTACCTTATCCGGTTCACAAACCGGTGCCGTATCCGGTAAAGGTACCCTATTTGGTGGAAAAACATGTGCCCGTTTTCGTAAAGGACGAACATCATCATCATCACGAAGGATTTGGAGGGTTTGATCTAGGACATCATTTTTAAACATGAATTTTCTAACTAATTTTTGTACATTTTGAAAAGAAAACATTTTGTAAGTAATTAAAAAAAAAAAATTGTAAATAAATTATCACAAACTTGAAAAAAAAGTTTCTTTTTAAATTTAAACAAGGAGTTTTAAAAATGTCACTTTTCAGGATTTAAGTGGTTAATTGGAATTAATTGATTTAAAAATACGCATCAACCGTGTTAAAATTAATAAAAACAGTAAAAACAATTTTATTTTATAACAAATTATAACAAGTAAAATCAAAAACAAAAGCTATCTTTTATTCAGAGGGTGGTTTTTCAACTGTTTGAACACGTGCTTCCTCAAACTTTTGAAAACTATTATCCTCTTTCCAGAATTTCTTCGCTTCATCACCAATTTCGATGCTTTTCACCACTTCCACTTGAAACGGTTCCGGAAATTTAACCGTTTTGGTGACTTCGACCGGCACCGGATAAGGTTGAGGAACCTTAACAATCACCGGCTTCTTTATTGTAATCACCCGGGTCAATTTCACTTCCTTATGAGGAATATGCAGTGGTTCTTCTCCCAAATCAATAACATCCAATTGGGGATAATTCAACTCATAATGAGACAGATCGGGGATGCCCTGAAGCGACTGGCCTTCTTCCCCGTGAAGAGACGCATTGGCACCCAAAACAACCCCTAAAAGTATCTAATTTTTTGTTATTAAAAGAACAAATGGAAATATTCACAAAAGGACTTACAGCTGTGAGCAACATTGCAGATTGTGAAGTGAACTTGACTTTCAAATAAACTTTTATTTATAGTGGTCGAACGGAGAGAGAGGGAGGAACAATGAATCGTAACGGATGAATGAACTGCGGTGGTAATCGTTTTTTGCGCTTAGCGCTTTCTTCTCTCGCCGTTGCAATTCTTCCGATTAATTACACAGTCACATCTTTCGCGAATGCGAATGCGAATTCAATTTATCTCCAAAGAAGTATTAGTTGCCGGCTGCAGCTTGCGTAATACAAGGAACTAAGGAGTGTAAATGTTTCTCAAATATACACCCACATTTGTCTTGTTTAGTTGTTTAGATTAGCCCGGTAATTGATTAGCAAAAATCGCTTTGTAAACTATTGTTGCTTTGCAGTGTATCGCTGCCTTTCACTAATAATACTGCATGCGGCAAAAAAGATTAAATTTCTCCGTTGATAGTTAATTTAATTTTGTGTAATTTTATTTAATCGAGGAAAAAATTTCTACCTTTTAACTATAAAATTCAAGAAGGTGATTTTAATTATTCATTTATTTAAAACAGGTGTTGCAATTTCAAACAAAATTTTACTTTTTCTTAAATTTAATTAATTTCTACAGAATACAGAAGAATAACAATTTTTTAAATTTAAAAAATAAAATTAATTATTAATGAAAGAAAATTAATTACTTTTAGTAGTTGAAAATGTAAAGAAAGAGTCATTAAGAGACCAACAAAATGGATTTTTCACTGAAATAATGTTGACACAAATATTTTTTGCTAATTACTCAATTTTATCAATAATATTGCACAAATAAATAAAAACCTTAATTAACTGCTCGTATGTTTAACGACTATGATGCCTAATTAGTTCGTTGATTGCAGATTTAATTACTGTAGCAACGGGCACAAATGGATTTAATGTATTTACGAAATTAAAAATGTATAAGGAAATTCTCTAGGGAACAAAATAATTTTCATGTTGAAAGAAAATACTAAACCAGTATAAATAAATTTACAGTCATCGGTATCTTAACAAAGAGACTTAGAGACTGCAATCAAATTTGCTGCAAATTACTTTCGCCGCTAATGCACTACTCTAATACCAATAAATAAACAATGACTTTAATGCGGATTCCCGCGTAAGTTATGACGTCCATCTGTATCATTATTGTTATATCGGTTAGTGTGGAAAGACTTAATGACGGGGCCATAAATGGAGAATATTAAAACGAAATTATTTCTTTTGCGCGTTGCTCGGTGCCCCGAGTGATGTAACTTTCGCTATGAATAATATAATAAATAGTTTATGGAATCGCGCGATCTCCAATAAGGAACTCGAAAATTCCGCGCGCGTTTTGCTTTGATTATTTATGGCCACAGAGAATTGATTTAATATAAAGCGACTTTTCCCGGACGATACAAATTTGCATGTCTTTCCTTATGCATTGGATATTTCGTAATAAATTAATTGCACGTCTCACATCGTTTGCCTGCAAACCAAATACACACTAATCTAATATCCTGATTAATTTCTGCGCTAGGAATCATTGGAATCAACAGTTGCCACTTTGATATTTCATTTTAAACATAAAACAAATACGATTTTAACTATTAGTTACTGAGAAAAGCAAAGAATGTAAAAAAAACAAAACTGAATTGCTTTTAAGCAAAACGCAAGAAGCTTTATTGCCGTTTTCCTTTCGAAATGTAATTATACGAAAATGCTTCGGCGATATATTAAGTGCGCGAATCACCTTGCTCTATATTCCATCAGATAATATCGTTTATTAATAAATGTTACTAATTTATTATAGATATAGTCAGGTGCACAATAATTAGAATTTAAGTGCACTTGTGCTGTGTCTTATATGACGGACGGATTTTTTGATTCATTAAACATCGAAAGTAGGACTCGCGCGTTTGATGCAATCCGTGGATGCTGGATGCAAACGCTCTAGAATACATTTTTTCCGCGAAATCCATAATTATTGGCTGTACTAAATTTAACGACTGTTATTAACAAATAAGATTTATTGTGCGATGCTTGAAAAATGGGTGGCTTTCAGCAATGCATCGAACATACGTGCACTTAAATGATTTCGTAAGATTTATGTTCTGGTATTTTAAGCTTCCTGGACATTTTTATTTTAATTTGGATTTTTTCTTGTTTATATAACGTTTTCATTGTTTTTCTAAATGTTTAAGGGATCTCTGCTATAATTAAAAAACTGGATGACACTTAAAAAAAGTGATGAAAATAAAATTCTAAAATAAATATTAATGTAAAATGTTTTTTATTACTGTTTTGAAGTTCTATTAATTCATTATATCCTAATTAAATCTAACATATGCATTTTTATTTATGGAAAATATTAAATATTATTTAAAATAACTTTAATTAATATTCAGATTATTTTATTTTTTTAGTTTGGAAATCATTTTTATTGGGAGAACTATAGTTCTCTTGCACTATAATGCACTTGGATTGATTTTTCTTTTTGCTATTGATTTGAAATTTTACTCACTTGGAACGTTTCTTGCATTTTGACACGTTCAGAAATATTGAAAGTGGATGCCAATTTCGATATTTTCAATAGATATTTTTCTATTCATATTTCGGTACCATATTAAAAAAAAAAAGATTTTGTGTAAAAGATACGTTTTTATTTGAGCGAATAGTTTGAAAAGAAACTCTAAACCTTCATATCTAAAATAATGTTAAGGGTGACCGAATGGAGGACCCTATTGGTTGCCACTTTTTAAATACTATATTTAAAAAATAGATACTTTAGAAACATTTTAGTTTTTACAACTTATACTTCAAATAAAATTAAAATAAAATTAAATGCGGATTTTAATACTGAAAATAAAGCAAGTTCGATGATTTCGGTGTTTTTAAGTGAATAAACAAAAAATAAGGACACAATTTTTAAATAAATAACTTTTCTCCATCCAATTTAAACTTGGAAAAAAATTGATTCTTTCCATTGTTTTCGTATACTCGATATTATTTATTTTTAAGTTAATTCAACTATGCCAACTTCATAATTATAAATGTAGAATATTTAACTGTTCACTTTTTCTAAAATGAATCTGAGATTCATAGAGACATTTTTAAATGATAGAAAAGAATAATTTATAAGTGTTAGCAAATTGATAAAGTACTTTTACTTTTATTTGAAAATAATGAAATAAAATTAATTTTCCTGGGAAGATTATGATGTTGATGCCTCCCAACTTACAAATTAAATTTATTATTATAAACAAACATTTTGTAATAAAATTTTGCATATTTGACCAATTCGCTAAGCAATAAATTATATTTTAATTACTTTCAATTAAATTTTAAATTAAAATTTTCAATACTAATTTAATTAATGTAACTGAAAAATATAGTTTCCAGTTTAGTTATCGAAAAAAAGATCAGTTTTTGAAACTAAATTTTTATTTACTTTAAAACATAAAATAGCACATCAAATATGTAATTAATTTCATCAAAAGTAATTTTTTAAACACTTTTTCAGTTTCAAATAAAGCAATCCTTTATTGCAATTGGCTCTTTAGAATTCAATTGGATTCTCTAGAAACAAAAAACATATAAATTTCGTTGAATAGAAGGCATTTTGTAAGGAATTTCCGCAATTTGTCTCGATGTATCTCGCCATATCCTTATTTATTCGCACACCTGCAAAAATTGCACCTAATGCAATATTTATTACAGGAAAAATGCAAGCAACAAGCGTTTTTTGTAGCTTCGGGAGCAGTGTTATAATTCCATGTTACCACTTATGTAATGCACACTTGCGAAGAACGCAATAATATAATCTGTGTGGGAACTCGTTTGCAAAATGCAAAATGCAAAATGCAAAATGCGGAGAAAGATGGAAACGCATTTACACCACATATAGTATCCATCGCGGCGCTCATTTGCAATAATAACTGCAACACCGAACTGGGAAAGAAAAAAAAGTCAATGAAAACTGTACACTATAGGCAGCTGAATCACGGGATCGATATTTAAATTAATTTACTTTTTGCATCTTACTCCTGCATGGCTGCAACAGCGGCAATTTTGCGAAACAGTTGCCATGGTTACCGCATTGATGGTATAAGGTAAGGTGGACATCCCACCGACCGGTGAAAGTGTTCATTTTTACCGCCGCTCGGTGGTATAAATATTAGATGCACACATCGGCCCCAACCATACTGAAGCCAAACCCAAAATGCGGTCTTTGTTGGTAAGACTTTTTAACACGCGCAGAAAATCTTAGAAAATTCAATGAAACATGTTTCTTTACGTTTCCGCAGGTACTGGCATGTCTGTTCTCGCTGTCCGTGGCTGAGAAACTCGAGAAGCGCGGCATCATCTCTTCCGGCTACGGACATGGAGGCGGCATAAGCTATGGCGGTGGAGGCTACGGACATGGCGGCGGTGGCGGATACATTGGAGCCATCGGAATTGGCGGTATTGGTCTTGGAGGCGGCGGCGGCGGCATTGGTGGCATTGGAGGAGGTTTAGGCGGAGGCGGCACAACTTCAGTCACACGATTGACGGAAACGGTGGGCATTCCGGTGCCGCAGCCCGTTCCTGTAACTGTTAACAGACCGGTTCCGGTGGCGGTTCCAGTTCAGGTGCCAGTCGATGTCCCGCGACCTGTTGAAGTACCTGTTCCGGTTGCTCAGCCAGTGCCAGTGCCAAGACCTTATCCCGTTACGGTTACCAGACCGGTGGCAGTGCCGCAACCTGTGGCGATTCCGGTTTCGGTTCCGCAGCCTTATCCTGTTTCTGTGCCACAACCTTATCCTGTAACGATTACTCGTCCTGTTGCTGTTAGAGTGCCTCAGCCTATTGTTGTCCCAGTGACGCAATACGTTTCAACTGGAGGAGGATTAGGTGGTGGATTTGGAGGAGGTATCGGAGATGGTATTGGCGGCGGCATTGGCGGCGGAGGTCATTATGGCGGCGGCGGTGGTCATTACGGAGGAGGCCATTATGGCGGCGGAGCTTCCAGCTACTCAAGTGTGTCACTCCACGGAGGATATGTTTCGAAACACTGACATTCTGTTGTGTGATATTAAATTTGTATTTTATTTTTTGTCTCAAGTACTAAATCAATAAATATTTTTTTATACAAAAATTATCTTTAATTATTTATTATTTAGTTATGAGTTGGCAAAGGAAAAATATTCTCACATAATTCAAAATTATTTAAAAATTATTTTAGTTTCATTAACACCGGTCAACATGATTTTTGGGTCTGAGTTCTGAAAGTGAAATTTAACTGTACGTATTCTTCGTCACTGATAAGGGAAATCCTGTCTTTGTAATCAAAATTTACTTTTGTGAAAAACTGAGAAATTTTCCGAATTCTTGAAAATTTTAATTTTTACCAATAAATTATAAAATATATTAGACTTTATCCAAATGCAAAAGAAAATATCATTTAAATCTTTCGGATTTTCCGAAAATATTTTTTAAGTTCGTGGTATAATAAGTCAAAAGTCAATCTATTGAGTTTTAAAACTTTCGTTCAAAATAAGTATATTATTTTTTATCAAAATCAAAAATTAAATTTCAATTATGTCAATTTTGTTTTACGGAAATAATTTTTAAGTGCTCGGTAACCATCTTTAGGACAACTGCAACATATAAATCAAATTTTCTTAAAAGTCACTGTATCATTTTTTAAATTTTTACTAGCAAATCATAGAGTACATTATCCGTTATCAAAATGAAAAATAAAGTTTAATCCAAGTTTTCCCGGTTTCCCGGAAATAATTTTTAAGTGCGCGGCGGCCACTCCTACAATGCATGGTAGGCAATTATTGAATTAAAACTGAAACCTCGAAAAAATAGTCCACTTTTTTACATTTTTATAAAATAAGAAACCAAAAATGTTAAATATTCAACAAATTTATTGTCACACACACAATAATATAACAAAAAAACAAATTTAATTTTAATTGAAAGCATGTCCTCAGTAATAAAAAACAAACAACAAGAAATAAATTAGTGATCACACAATACACACAATTGCCAAATAGTATACATAGTTCTAATTTTACAAGCATTTTTGACTACCAAAGATCACAATTATTATGGGTCAGTACATATTTTTTACCAAATTTTACACTTAGATTTATTCGGATTCATTCGCGAACCTTTCTTACATTTAAAAGCATCGGCAAATTCGTTTGAATTCTGCAAAGAGCCAATTACTCGGAAATAATTGGGACTGTGGTCATCGATATTAATTGAGTCTCTTAAAGTTTTCTCGTCCTTGTCTTCGCACCAAACCTGAAAAAGCAAATTTTACTACTTTTTAATTGTCACATTTTAATATTTTTACACTGCTAAAAGATATAAAAAATAATTGTTCGCTGGAAAAATCTTCGAATCCTGGAAGCCTTTTCTCCTCCCCATATTTTTTCACGTATCCTTTATACGCATAAAATGCCTGGCTTAAGCCTCCGTTATCCGCTAAATTTTCCGCTAATGTGGATTTTCCATTTACTTTTATTTCATCTTGGTATTCGGTAAAAGAGAAATTATCATATTGTTTAATAAAACACGTAGCCTTTTCATCAAAAATTTTTGCGGTTTTATTGGTCCACCATTCGATCATATTGCCTTCTTTGTCGTATTTTTTGCCCAAATTATCGAAACCATGTATTAATTCATGACCCACAATAGTACCAATGGCGCCATAATTAAGAGCTCTGAAATTTATTAAAAAATAAGTAACAGTAATTCTTAATTATTATGGTTTAGAAAAAATATGTTGTTTGTGTTTACATACTCAAGTCCTAGATGATAAATGGGGTAAGTTAAAATAGCCAGAGGAATATCTAAAACATATCCGGAAATGAAACAAAGTTCGATGTTTGGTAAAATCATTACTTATGGAATTGTCTGCAATAAAATTAAAAGCATTTACAACTGTTGGATCCGTTCGCCATTTCTTATAATTAACTTCCCCAAAAGAGTCCAACATGCCAGAAACGTAAGTGCCCACAATACTCATTAGATTCTCCATGTATGTATCGTTTCTGATAACAATCTACAGATAAAAATAGTTACAAAACAAAAGTTTTAAAGTTAAATAACTATAAGTTGGAAAATTCAAAATCAAATTTACGTCCTTGTAGTAATCTTCAATTTCACTTTTGTTAAACAACCAATTTGGATAACCAATTAATTCAATCATTTCTTTGCTCTTTTCAATGGTTGCCATCTTAGTTGGTGGATCTAACCAATCCATGTCCCATACATTTTCTTCGAAAACTAGTTTCATGTCTGATAAAATTTGCTCTACCTAATACAATAAAATATTTTAATTTCAATTAAAAAAAATTCTTAATGGTACCTGAGGCAAAGTATTATTTTCGAAATTTCTATCGGCTATTCCATAAGTGACCGCTATTCCCATGTAAGTATTAACAATCTGTGCACATTCTAATGCCCTGACATATATTACATATTTTTAAAAGATTAGAATTATAATGACAAACGGCAAAAGAGAACAAAAAATAAAAATGATTACCTGGATTTAGCTATATTGTTGTAAACAGAATTTTCGTAAATTAATGCGTTGATTCCTGTTGTCGTTCCTCCAATCATCGATTTTACAATTATCCACCAAAAATATAATTCCAAATCTATATCCGGTAATTCAAATGCGTAAGTTACCAGATTTATAATTTCCCCTAAATCTGATTTTAAAATGTAAATTCGATCATTTTTGAAATCAAAAGTGGACTGTTGATTTGCGAAAAGTACCTCTAAATACGTTTTCCAAATATCTTGTCTTTTCAAACCACGTTCATTAAAGGCTTTATCAGTTAAATTTTGCAGTTCGTCTACTTTTAACTGTACTGAATCTTCATCTTCAACCGTTGTGTCATTTTTTTGAGTAATCTGCAATTTTAATGAAGTAATTACTTCTTTCTAAAGACTTTTTTCATTATAGGTATATATTTCAATAAGACATAAAAATGAATAAGTTTCAATTAGCTGAATGATAATGATTGATAAAAAAAAAACTTAAATTGTTGTTTTCTAGATCAAAAATGTATTAGCCGACCCAATGATTGATTACTTTATAGTTAAAAACGGGTGCAGTTTGTTTAAATAAAAAGTTAAGTAAAGTACTGCACAGTACTACGTATAAGCTATTTTAGTATTTATGAAAGTTTTTATTGTTTTTATGAAGTAAAGTTAAACCTCAATATCAACATTACTTTTCAAAATGATTTTATGTGTTGAGTAATAAATAGCATTAAAAATTGTCATTTTAAATAATCTATATAATCATTAAATTGAAATTCAATAAAGGAATAAAGTTCATGAAACTTTTTAAAATGAAATTAATAATGTATTAATTATTGTAATAACTTAAACTTATGTTTAATGTTAATAAATTGATTTTAAGTAATAAAAATGAGTCTTACCTCAAAAATGGTGGCAGTAATGTTGTATAGAGTATTGACGGCATCCCCAAGAACTTCATCACTAATTTCGGTGCTATTATCAGAGTTTTTGATAATTTCTTGAATGATCTTCATCAAAATAACTTTCCCCTCAGATAATTCCTCCAATTCATCTTCTTCAACTTTGTCTCTTTTTCCTACCAAAAATTTGCTTTTTGCTTTCTTGTTGCGTTTAAATGGACTACAATGGAATCCATCAATTAAAGCTTTATCGATTTGGAACAAATTATTGTTACCTTGGCAAAGGTGATTCGTCAATTTGCGATGTTAAGTAGACAGCATTATTTGTACGATTGTAAATATCAGCATCGATGCGCATCGTAATTATTAATCCCACTGCGAACACTTTATTGATATTTACTGATTTAGTAATCCAATCAAAATAGTACTTTTCTTGCTTCTTATTACTTAAACCTTGAAAATACGCAGGTATTACTGGCATTTGGACTCCTTCTAGATATTTGTAGATCACGCTGTAGCCCAAGTCATTGATTGTTTCTATAAGAAATAAATTTTGTTCAATTTTGAGCAAAATTTTTGAAATAGTAATTAAAAATTTTCTACTGATTTTAAAATACTATTATAGATCAAATTGTACCTATATCCATACAAGATTTATAAAAATCCCTAACTTGTTTAACAGGCTTAGGTTCATCATCTTTTTGTTCAGTTTGCAAAAATTTCATTATCGCTATGGTAATATTTTCCTCAACGATTTCAAAAGACGAAAAAGTCGGATACCATCCATGGTTCGGATGTTCATTACTCCAATGTCCACAAGTGTACTTATAGAAGTCTTCGCATGGATCCACACTGAAATCCATCGAAAGTTTCAAATTGGAAGCCGATCTTAAACATTCCGTTGTGACGCAATAATCCTCGCAACTGCCAGTAATACCTAAAATTCAAAATTTACCAAAAACAAGAAAATAAATTATGAGTTTTAAAACTTACAAATTCCCAACAGAACTATTACTATTATAAGAAATAAAAGTACAAGCATCAGAAGGGCAACTATGAGCTTTCTATAAAAATTGTTTTGTTTGAATCTGAAACAGAATTATTTAATGTACATCAATCGATTTTCTGTACAATTAGAACAATTTATTTACTCCATTATCTTTAATTCGTGTCTATTGTTGAGGATTTACCGAACAAAAATATATATCCAATAGGCTTTTGTCGATTCCCCTGAATGCTAATTAAAGTTTTTTGAATGCACAGTGGAAGGACGCGCACTAAATTAGTTTCAACATATCGGTCGGAAAAATGTGTAGAAAATATCTTAGATATATGTTTTATTTTTATAGTACCAATGTCCATAATTTTAGAACTTGATGACAATATTTCATGTATTGTTGTTGCATTTATTATTATTTAGATACGTGCTATGAATTAAAATTAGGCTTAAAATATATTAATAGTTTTATGAGTTTTTTTTTGTCTTGGGTATTTAATTTTTCAATAATAAATTTTATTTTTAAAATTTGTCTTTAAATGGGATAAACTTTTACACTAAGGTAGTTAAAATTCAAATAAAACCAAAAAAGTTATTAAGGAAAAATTTAAATTTTTATTAGGCTTAAAAAATAATTATTTTATGAGTTTTTTCATTGTTTATTCTTCTTAATAATAATAAAAATAAAGTTTATTTCAAAATATTGACTTAAAAAACTTAAACTAAACTTAATCAATAAGGAAATTTATATAAAATAATTTAAAAATGTACTAATTAAAAAACAAATAGACAAGAACTAATTAAATTACAGTTACATTTTGATAAAAATACGTTAAAAGCTACAAAAAAGAACGTAAACTTTCACAACTTTGAAAAGTATCAAAAAGTTTCTTTTTTGTTTTGTTTCAAACATCTTCTTCATAATTTTCAAAAAATTGCAACTAATTATGGACTCTTTTAAAGTAAATTTTGGAATAAACAACAATGCGCACTTATTGAGTGGTTAATTACTTACATGGATGCTTTATTATTGATTTTTACTAAACCATTTAATCCGTACACATTGCCCAACAATGCAGAACCTTGAGGTCCTATAAATATTTCATTATTCAAACCAAATAATTACTATTATTTAAAGGGAGCCTTACTGGTAGCACTTGCCGGCTGTTGAGGTTGCTGATTAGAATTAGCAATCGTATAAACTTCGCCAGGATTTTCCATTTTATTATTCCACTGCTAAATAAACAATACATTTATTTATTGAACAGAACCATTATTGAACAATTGAAAAACCATCAGCAAATTTCAATGAAGTAAACCGGAACGAATCTAACACTAAACTGACTGATTTTTTTATCGGGATGTGGACATCCAAGTCACGACATAAAATAG
>JASKGO010007431.1:0-25403 GCA_030556065.1 Holobus sp. GC000080 | reverse complement strand
TTTGTATTAATAATTACATTTAAAAAGAAAAAAAAAAGTACTTACAAGAGCTGACATCGTTCGATAAGGTCCATCCTATAATCTTTTGAAGAGGGAAATTGCGTCTGGGGGCAACCGAGCGAGTGAGGGTGAGTGCATCCAATCCCTGCAATAAAAAAACAATTATTACAATGAATTACCTAATTAACTATAAAAATAATTAAATTATCATTAAGTGAGCTAAAATAACTTCGACAGAAAATTAATAAATAATAAAAATAATACTTACAAGATCAGTAATCCTCAATATCCTTGTATGCGTTATCCTTAAATCCATTATTGGGATACGGGAGACGGGATGCGATGTAAAGAAAGACGGGTTCGCGGAAAATTCCGTTGCGGGACGGCTGAGCGAGCGGGACGCGTCCGTACGCAGCGGCGGCCGGTGGCGCACTGAGCGCACTAAGCGCATCGCTCCCCACTGCTGCGCTGCAAGGGATGGAAGGTTCATAAGGGGCGACGCGCCAATGCAATACTGCAACATAAAAATAAATTCTATTTTAATTAAAATATATATGAATATTTAATTATTAATTTATTATTACCATTATTATTATTACCGGCTAGCGACCCTATAGGTCTTTCATGAAATAATTTACTAACTGTGGAAACTGTGGAAAAATTATTTAATAACATTTGAACCCAATGTAATATTTAAACAATTTTAATGCAATTTTAAAGCAAATTTATTCTGCTTTTAATATTGTTTACAATTATTCAATTTTTAAATTTTATAATAATATAAGAATACAAATTTTAAGAATAAAACTGGGAACTGTCCAGGGTAGATAATTACAATAAAGCGGTATCACTTCCAAAGAAAAAAAGGCAAAAATTCGTTGAAGAAAAATGATCTATTAACAACAATATAAAAAAAAAATTACTTACAGGGCAGCATTATTCCATCCCCCGCACTTAGTTTAGCGATTAGGAGTGTACTATCCAGCGGACCAGTAATCAGCAACTGGTTAAGCAGTATCCGCAAGTCTTGCTGTAAGGGATGATTCAGCACCCATCCTAGTCACTGACCCACTTAGCCTCCATTGTATTGTCATACTTATATAATAAATAATATTTAAAAAACATCAAATTACATATTTTCATTTTCATTTTAAAACATTTTTTTGTGTGGAAAGTAATAAAAAAAACACAGAGTTTTAAGAAATTTATTCACGGATTCCTGTTTCAATGAAAAATAGGTATTTACAATGAATGTATAACTGCGACAATACTAAACGTATCTAATTAAACAATTGTTAAATAAAACCATTAATTCGTTACAAATCAGTTAAATTACTAAAACTAACCGTTAATACATATCACATGCAGTATTCAAAATTAAATACATAAATTGTAGTAGTTCGATAAAAGAAAATGAATATTTAGAAAAGGTGTGTCAAGAACCTTATGGCAAATGTTCCATAAACAGCGTCAATAATATAAAAAACCGCTTCTTTATAACCTTTGATATACAATCTCATCATATATATTCCGATCAATTATTTAATATTTTAGTCATAAATGTATAGGCACAATGTTTTGTTAGATTATAAACTCTATGTTATAATTGTTTTCATTAGTTCAACAAACAAAATGAGAAATCACATCGAACCGACGGCACTTCATCGTATAAATAATTATAAATAAACTCAAAATGTTTGCGTCGTCCACGACTTACATTATTTACAAAAAAGTCTTTAAAGTCTAATTGATTTTTGCGTGAAACTCTCTCTTATTGTTCGCGTCTTCTATTCAGGTGATATGCTCGCTAGAAAGTGATCCCGATAGAAAAAAGCATCTTACTTTGCGAATCGATCAATTCCTATTTGGTTGGTTATCGGTGACTACTTAATACATTAGTAGCGGTCTTCGCGGGTGAAAACAAGTCTTGTTGCATTGTACCCATAAGTTAAACAGAAGTTTGCTGAACGCTACCGATGAAGTTCAGCGGTTTCTGCTCGGACTCGCACTCCGAATCTTCGATTTCGCACAGATTCGATAGGTCGCTGTTGCTGCCTCCATATCCTCCCAGCAAAGAATGCCGTTCATCTGCAATTACAGCGATTCGTATTTATAATATAGTAGTGGATGGAAAAATCAATCCTGCTGAGCGCAGAAATTACCCAAAGTTGTTATAATGGATCCGATATCGTCGTCACAATGATTCATGACACGATTACGCTTCGAAGGGAATCCGTAGGGCTCTACGTCGTCGGATTCGGCTCCGGGGCTCGGCAGACAATCGCCTTCAGCTTCGCTCGGGATGTTAAATTGATGATTCGGAAGATACGAGTTTGGATGTCGCGAGTAGTCTGAGAAAATAACGTAATAGCATTAGGTCCGTGATCGGTCTTAATGTATCATTAGTGACGAACGACATTCAATTTTACTACTTACTGTGTTTGTTATTTACAATTAAAGGCACTGCATGAAACAAAATTACAGTATTAGCTATTAGTTTTACAGAAAGTCGAAAAGAAATTGTGTTATTATTTTTCATTTGGCTTAGCTCAATTAAAGTCGGTAGTTATTTTAATGTAACACCGACCAATACGATTGGAACTAAGTTCTGAATGTTTAATTTTAGTGCATTCGTCGTAATTGACAAAGAATAAAAAAAAAAGAATTTTTATTATTAATGTTATCATTTGATGAAACAAGAGCAATTCCTCGAATTTATAAGGGAATGGTCGATTTTTTTCACCACTTAATTTTAAATAACTGCAAGTAATATTTTTGCTTAAATTTATATCTTTTTTGATCAATAATGATTATAAATAATACAAAAATTTAAATAAAAAAAAAAATAAGAAAAAAAAAATATTTTAAATTATTTTCTTTTGATTGTATAGACGTTTTCGTATTAAACTACAACTGCAGTCACTTATCATATTCTCAATGATCAATTTAATTTTCATTATTAATTAATAGAATATATTTGCCTTTATCAAAATGCAAAAGAAAATCTCATTTATATCTTTCCGGTTTTCCGGAAATAATTTTTTAGTGCGCGGTGTCTGCTCTTATTGCGTATGTAAAACAAGTGCCTCATTTACCTATGTCTAGTTTTCTCAAGAGTCGTCCAATTTTTTAATTTTTACTCTAATTTCATCGACCATATTATTCTTTATCAAAATAAAAAAAATAAAATAAATTTCACTATGACTATTTTCGGGTCCAGAAAATAAGTTTTAAATGCGCGGTATCCGTTTCTATTTCATAGGAAAAAAGTGCGACTTTTAGTGAATTTATATCAAAAGTTACCTATTTGAGTTTTTAATTTTCATTCACATTTTAAAAAGCATATAATTATTTATCAAAAACAGTAATAAAATTTCATTTAAGTGTTTTTGACTTTTCAGAAATAATTTTTAAGTACGCGGTGTCAATTTCTAGTGAGTGGGCAACATATAAATCTTCAATCTAAATTTTCTCAAAAGTCACTAGTCCAATTTTCTTAATTTTTAGCATTAATTTATGAGGCACATTATTCTTTATCAAAATCCGAAATAAAATTTTATATAAGTTTTTGCACCTCTTTGAAAATAAATTTTAAGTGCGAGGAATGCATTCCTATAGGATTTGGCTAACATGTATTTATTTATTCATCGATGTATAATGAGCAAAAGCAAACTTTGAAAAATTAATGCATTTAAACAGGTAGTCAGATATTTTTTGGCATCACTTTTGTAATCAATAATCATAAATATATTTTTTAAGTTAATGAACAATATTTTTAGTTTTCTAAAAAGAGATAATTTTTTCGTCAATTAAAAATTAAATATGGTTATTAAATGTGACTCAAAAGAATCTCGATAACTAATATAAGAAAAATTTAATTAATAAATAACACCAAATTAAAACAAATAAAAAAAAAACAAACAAAAAATAATTCATGCGATTAATTTTCAATTAATTCATAAATTAATAATAGCAACAAAAAAACACGATATGCACTCTGAACAAGAAACAAAAAACTCACTACAGGGCTGTTTCCCTCCAGCATTTCACTGGATAATATCGCCTATTAACGCCTAACAATTCAGAGATATATATGATTGCTGAATACGATGGTGTAATCAATAGAGAAGAAATATTGAAAGGAAATTACCTGTGGTGAAACGATAATCTTCATTTCCGCTGCTGAGAGCATTTAATCCGGGACTAACAGCATCGCGTCGGTCGCTATTGTACTCGGACTCGAAGTCCTCATTCAGGGTTCCAATTTCACCCCGCCTAGCACGAGGCTCCAAATTGGGTACCAAAGGATGATGGCACCTGGACTCGTTGCTTTCGTTGCTGTGAAAGCTCGAGGAGTCCGGTATCTCGCCAACGGGCACTTCGGTGATATTAGGCAGTGCTTCGCGGGCCCAATCTGAACAGTCCCACATGTAAGCTGCGGAACAGCTAATGAACACGAAACGATTTTTAAAAGAATACTCACTGCTGACGTGCCTCGAGTCGTCGTCCAGAAGAGGCGTCAGTTTGGACGCCGAAGAGCTGCGCGTGTTGTAGAGCCGGTTCGGCAGAGAGCCGGTGTCTGTGTTGGCCATTTTAAAGTCTGCAAAAAAGCGCAAGAAGAAAATACATTGCAGACTAACCTTGCTAATTAAGGTATACTTAGACAAGGTCCTCAAAATCCTCTACTAAGCAAGCGTTAAGGGGCAAACAAATTCACAGTGAAAGTTTTCATAGACAATGGGTCATTGAAACAGAGGCGAAAGAGTTGTGTTTTGAGAAGTGTAAGTTTGTTAAAGAAAGCAGCTAACATTTTGTTTTTATGTTTTCAGTTGGAAGTGTGCAGAAAATATTTTTTTTTAATCTAACAGATAAAAGGTACAGATTAATTTCACATAATGTAATTTTTAAACTTTCAGAAAAAATGAATTGAAAATTAAAATAACAGGGTCATTTATTTAGTACAAATAATGAAAGATAAATATGATAGAAATACAAGCACGTAAAGTATAAGTGAAGGCGCCGGGCATAACGGGTTCATAACAGAGTGCGAAAATATTAAATCCCCGGCGCCTTCACATGATTTAACTCTCTTATATTTACTGTTATTATAAAATACTAAGAGAGCTAAAAAATAAAAATTTACTTTAAATAAGTTTCCAGTTTTTTTATTATTAGTTAAATGTACCCTTGTGTTAATTATGTGAGATTTAAAATAGACATAGCACAGTTATTTAAAAGTGTAATTAATGAATGTAAACTTACCGTTTTTAATTTTGGATTTATCATTGAGAGGGACTGAGTTTAGATGTATTTGGTTGGCCCATGTTTTGTCGGGTTCGCAGTTGTGGTTCGCAAGTAGCGGCTGCTGCGGAGCGCGATTAAGATTTTTCACGTAATCAGGAGGACAGTTTTCCAACTCGTCGCCGGCGCTTCCATAGCTACGCAGCGTGTCCAAATTGTTGTAAACTTTATTGGGATTTTGGTAAGCATCATTGGCGCTCGGTGTGTATGACAACGGTCGAGCAGGAATTGCGTGGTTTACATCCAAATTACTCATTTTCGACGAGCGCTTATTAAAGTCGACTATCTCGTGCGCCCGCTTGGAATTCAGCAGCTCGGTATTTTTGTGCTTGGGCTCCCGTTGCCGTCTGGATCGTTTAATTTTGCAACAAATGCAACAGACAACAATGCAGAGCAAAACGATAAAGCCGACGATAGCGGCCACCCACATAATCAGCTCTTCGAGAGTAATGTTTAGTTGGTTGGTGATAATATTGCCGGAATACAATTGGCTGCCGCAAAAAGGACCGGTGGTGTTTTGCGGACAAACGCATTTGAAAGATCCAATTTCATTAATGCACTTGCCGCCGTTCAAGCACGGAGAGGACAGACACTCGTCCATATCGAACTCGCAGAATTCGCCGCTGTAATTGCGGCACTTACAGAGAGGTCCGTCGTCGCCTTCCTCGCAAACGCCGCCGTTCTTGCACGGATTCGGCACGCAATATTTCCCGTATTCGCATCTCTTGCCGCTCATCCTGAAGATGCAATCGCAAGTGTAGTCGCCCATGCGGGGGATGCACTTGCCGCCGTTCAGACAGGGGGCGGAAGCGCAAGGATTCGTGTCTAGTTCGCACAGGACGCCCTTGTAACGTTCGTGGCAAGTGCAATTGAAGTTACCCCCTTGCAGTTCGTTACACGTGCCGCCGTTCATGCAAGGCTGCGATCCGCACGCACCCAGAGGCGTCAGGATAATCGAATCGTCGCAGCTGAACTCCACGTTCGCGAACCTTTTGAGGACGGCCACGCTGTTATCGCTGCTCTTGTGCAGCGGCACGGAAACGCGGGAAATGCGCACGTCGTCCATGCACCCGAAGAACCCTCGCTGAATATCCTCGAAGCCCAGAATGGATGGATGCTGATGAACTTCGGCGCCCAGGTACATTTCGTCGCTTTGCAAGTTCAATACGTCGCTGACGCCGGGTGCGGATCCCTGAGCAGTATGGACGCCGTCGACCGTTAATCGGGCCGAATTCTTTTCGCGATCGAGGCGAATTTCGTGCCACCGCCCGTCCGATATGTACACTTGAGAAGCACTCACCCGGACCACCCCTTCGCCGCTGCCCAACTCAAACCGGTATTGCACGGCACCGTTCACCAGTTCCAATATATTATAATCCACTTTGCCGGCAGCGTACATCAGGTTTCCGGTCGGCTGCATCGTCCTGACTCGCAAGCTCAGGCTCAGTTGATCCTCGATGGATTTCTTGTGTATTATTCTGTACTGCGAGTAACTTTTGCCGCTAAATCGAATCGGATTTCGGGCGGTGTAGCAGGATTCTTCGTGACATTTTGAGATGTCGATGTCGCAAGTGGGGCCTGCGTAGCCTTCGGGACACTGGCATGAGTACTCTTGCGGCGATGCATCCGGAATGCAGATTTTGTATGATGGACAGGGATCGCGGGCGCATTCGTTTACTATTGTGTCGCATTTATCGCCTCCATATCCTTAATTTTTTTTTGTTTAATAAAGGATAAAGCAACAATGTTAATTAAACATTAAAAACAAAAAAAATTCACTACATAGAAATCACAGATTTGCTTAAAACTAAATATAATTTTCTTTTTTTAATTTCGCAAAAGTTTAAAAGTCCACCATGACTGTGAATTCAAATAATGACGGTGGATAATAAACTAATTTCATTTTAATCTAATAAAATTAGTTTAATTTGATTAAAAATAATGTTTTCATGAAATAAACTGAATTGAATTAATTAAAGCGAAATGCTTTTAAAAAATTAAAACATTTAGGTCAATTATCCCGTCCAAGAAATTTTACAATGCGCAAAAAGTCCCTTTGACAAAAAAAAAATCAATTCGTTTTCTTTGTAAACATTTTTTTTTTACGTAAAATTCACAATTGCATATCAATAACTTTCACAATAAAACTAACAATTAGTTTTTGTCCCAACTTCTTTAAAGCGTTTTTATTGAGTTTTTTTTTTTTGATATTAAAGACTCTTCATGAAAGTTTTTTTTTTAAGTATTTTGAAGTTAAAAATGATTGAATTGAATACTTTAAATAAGTAAGTAAGTAAATTTAGCGGAATTTATAAAAAATAAATTCAAAGGAAACTTTTAATTAAAAAAAGTAAGAAGAGAGGATAACGAAAAGGCACATACCTTCTTTGCAGATACATTCGAGTCGTTGATCATGTTGTGCAGAGACGAAGCTGATAATTTCAGTTGAAATGGGTTTGATCTTGGTGACATCGAGAATGTAACGGTCCTGACACACCCCATACGTGCAATAGTTATTGGTGCATTTGAGTCGCACTATTTCCTCAACGACCAATTTAGCCGAATCCTCCAGTTCTTCGAGATGGTCGTTCATGGCTTTCCGGAGGGTGTCGGCCGAGTAAAAGCCATGATCGGGTTTGCGCACCGTGAAGAGAACGTCGAGATCTTTGTCGACAAGTTGTCGTTTTGCTCGCAAGTCCATCAAATGGTCATTGGACGGTTGAACGCTTATTATGATGACGTCTTTCAGCTTACAGTTCATGGTATTACGAACTGCCCGAACGAATCCCTTCCTATGACTGAGAATGAACGTTTCGGGGCTGACTTGGCGGAATCGAATGGCCACACTATTATCGAGCATCTTGTCCGTTACAATTTCAACGTTAATTTTAACTATTGCATCGGCATAATATTTCCCATCGGTAACCGACACGTTAAGTCTGTAATCTCCAACGTCCAAGCGCGGCAATGCAGTGAGGGTGCCGTCCGTGCGGTCTATCTTGAATAATTCATGAGCCGGATAGTTGATTCCCAGGGTGGGCGATAATGAGTAAGTTAACGTGTCGTACTGGTCCTGATCGCTGGCGTGTACTCGACCAATAACTCCTCCGGGATACTCGTCCAAGAACGAATTGATGTTGATATCTAACGGTGTTATTATCGGCGGATATTGCGACTCTTCGATCACCTTTACAGTTATCCACGTGTCCGAGTAGAGAGGCGGCGTGCCGTTGTCGAACACGCGGATTTGCAACATGTAAGTGTCTTTAATTTTGTGATTAAATTTAGTGGCAGTGCGCAAGATTCCGTCCTGCTCAATGCGGAACAAGTTTCCGTCGTTGCCGGAGAGGAAGTCGAAAGTGTAGGGCGAAGTATTCGGAGGCACATCGTCATCAGTTATGAGGAATTTGATAATTGGGAAACCAATTGGTTTATCTTCCTGTACAACACTTGTATAATTAGTTTGCGAAAACAGCGGCGGATTGTCATTGGAGTCTGATATTTCGACATTAACATTGATTTGGCGCGAGAGCACGGGAATGCCATTATCCTTGGCCAGGATCTCGAGAATGTAATTGGAAGTGGACTCACGGTCCAGTTGGTCCACTACTGAGACGTATCCTGTATCCGAGTCGATTGCAAATTGCTCTTCATTGTCGCCCTTTATTATCGAGTACTCAACGCGCCCGTTCTCGCCGCTATCCAAATCAGTGGCTATGACCTGCAGTATCTTGGAGCCGATTTTCACGTCCTCCCGGATCCGCACGCTGTACGAACCCTGGACGAATATGGGGGCATTATCGTTACAATCAGTTACGCTTATGTTCACTGTGGCCACGTTACTGAGGGGTGGCGTCCCCTTGTCGGTCGCCTGGATTGTCAAGAAATAGTCTTTGGCCCGTTCAAAGTCGAGCATTTCCGCAATTGTGATTACACCTTCTTTTGAATCGATGGTGAACTTCTTATGCTCGTTTCCGCCAATAATCGAATAATAAATTTCGGCATTGACCCCCGTGTCTTTCGATGTAGCGAGGACGCGGGCCACTTCCGTCCCGATGCTATTGATTTCCGGCACGACCGCATAGTAGTACTTCTGAGTGAATTCCGGAGGGTTGTCGTTGATGTCTTGAACGTTGATGATCAAATGAGTCGTGGTGGACAATTGCGGTGTTCCGTGGTCCACAGCTTGAACGGTCAGATTGTACATCGGACGCAATTCGCGATCGAGCGGTTTCGCCAGCGTAACAATGCCGCTTTCGGGGGACATTTTAAAGTGATTGTTGAAACTGTCCAAGAAGGAGTACTTAATTTTCCGGTTAATGCCTGAAATTGCAATGTAATCGTCTCATTAATTACCCGGCTATCCCGCAACATTACAGTTACTTACCAATATCGGCGTCCGTGGCATGTACTTTGGTCACCAATGTGCCAACTTCCACATCTTCGGCTAAGCTCACCGAGAAATAGGGCTGCGTAAATTTCGGAGCGTTATCGTTTAAGTCCGAAATAAACAGTTCGATCTGCGAGGAGCATTCCCATTCGGGATGTTCTTTATCCTGAACGTGCGCCGTCATTAAATACTTGTGTTGTTCTTCGCGGTCTAAATGCGTGATCGTTTTCATGTAACCGGTGTCTTTATCGAGGGAAAAGTTGTCTGAACCGTCGCCCGTGAGGATGTATCTCAATTTGGAATTTTCCGCGTCATCGATATCGTTAGCGAGAATACTGAGGACAAAGGATCCGGGAAAGATGCCTTCGCTCAGGATTTGCCTGTAGCGGTACATCATGCAATAGGGCGGATTATCGTTGGCGTCGAGAATAGTTACGGAAACTTGTGTCTTATCCGAATACAAACCGTCGGTGACTATTATTTGCAAGTCGTAGAAATTGACCGTCTCGCGATCCAACTCCTTGACCACGTAAACTTCTCCGTCGCGTATTTGAAAGTGCGAACTCGGATCGCCGCCGACAATATAATAATCGACAGGCGTAAACTCGCTGTCAGCATCGGTTATATCCAGTTTAAGCACCACTGTCCCGGGCAAGGCGTCCTCGTTAACAGCAGCCTGATAGAATTTCTTCTTGAAGAGCGGCGGGCTGTCGTTGTAGTCCTTGAGACGCACCACGACCGAAGTGCGAGCACTCAGTTTCGGCGTCCCATTATCTGTAGCAATTACGTGGAACTTGTACTCGCCTCTAGTCTCCCTATCCAAAGGGACTAGAGTGCTTATCCAGCCCGTAGAGGAGTCTACCGAGAAGTAGTTAACGATGTCTCCCGAATCACTGCTGAAACTGTAGCGCACTTCACCATTAGCCCCCTGGTCTTCGTCGTGGGCCACCACTGAACAAAGAAACGACAAAAAATGTTTTCCTTTAATAAAAAACGATTCGCATTTTTTTTTGCTTTTGCGCGCGTTTATATACCTCTAAAGATCGAAGTTCCCTCGAAAACATTTTCCGCCAGACTCAGCGAGTAGCCGGAGCTTTCGAATTGAGGTGCATGGTCGTTCTCGTCCAAGACTTGGAGGGTTATTTCGGTCAAGGCCGTTAACGGTGGACTCGAATCGGTTTCGGCCAATATTCCAATCAAATGCGATGCCTGCGATTCGAAGTCCAAGGGTCGTGCCAGGGAAACGTGTCCTTGGCTATCTACATTGAATTGGGGTTCTTCTTCCGAACCGGAAATTATTTTGAAAGTTACCGAGACGTTCGAAACCAATTTCAGGCGAGTTATTATAGTTCCTGTTGGGACCGTTTTAATAGAATGAAATAAGTCTAACGAAATGCATTCATTCGATTTGTACCTGTGGAAGAGTTTTCCGTAAAGAAAAACTTGTCGTCTTTGCGCTCGAAAATAGGGGGTCGATCCTGTGGTCCCATGATTAAAATATTTACAGGCACGTCGGAATGTCGCTTTGGATCGCCCCTATCTGTTGCCCGAACGAAAAACTGGAAAACTTGTCCTTCTGGACTCAAAAAATTGCAATATTAGCAATCCATTAAAAGATTTTGATTTTATCTTTTTAAAATAATAACTATTGACGAAAAAAACTTATTAAAAAACACTTATTTAAAGTGCAAAAAGTTAAAAAAAATTACAATAAAAAAATATTTAAAAGTCTAAAAAATGACAAAAAGGGAATTGAAAAGTTACCGTATTGAGAAGAATTTTTTACGAGGAAGATGCCGCCTTCGATAGGATCAATGGCGAAAACGTCCGTAACGACACCGGAAGATTTTTCTTCGTAAATGGAGTACTGAACGCGTCCCGATAATCCCTCGTCCGGATCGGTGGCTTTGATTCTGATGAAGGGCATGCCAACGTTGTAATTCGATTGTATGCTGCCCTTGTATTCCCTGAGATAGAATTTGGGGGCATTGTCGTTCTCGTCCATGACGTTCACGCGAACGGTAAGGAAACCGCTAAGACCGCCGCCATCGGTTGCCATCACCGGAATCTCGAAGACTTTCTTTGCTTCGCGGTCCAGACGCCGTTTGGTCGTAATTCTGCCGCTCACTTTATCGATGGCAAAGCTCTCCGCAAGCAAGTTCGAGTGTATCGAGTAAGTAATCGTTCCGTAATCTCCGAAATCCTTATCGACAGCCTTCACTTCCACCACAAAGGTACCGGCCGGCTTGTTCTCTAAGACCTGCACGTCCATAATAACGTCGGGAAATACAGGAGCATGCAAATTGGCCGGCAACAGTTCGACTTTTACGCGCACGAAATTCGTGTAGACGCCGTCGCTCACGGAGACGTTGAGGATCATGTTCTTCTGGTCCCCGAAATTGGCAAGATTCGTTAGGCTTACGATGCCGCTCTCGGGCTCCATACTGAACGTTTGCTGCTCGTTACCGGCCACGATGGTGTACCTGAGACGAGCCTGGTCTATGGAATCTGGGTCGCTGGCAGTCACGATGGTCACGAACTGGTCGCGTTTCGCATGAACGGATATCCCGCAGAAATAAGACGGTTGCTCGAACTTCGGAGGGTTGTCGTTCATGTCCAAAACTAACAAAGTAACAAATTGTTTTGTTTCAACTAACAAACCAACAAAAAAAGAAAAACTGCAAGTTTCGCTAAATTTTCGTTGGGAAAACTCTAATTTAGATTTGAAATATTAGCTGTCCTTTGAAAACATGAAAATACTGATAAAACATATGTAAGAATTTTGATGTTACAGGCCTTTTTATCCTTTTTTATTAGGAGAAAAAAGGATCAGCCAAGATAAAGTATCTTATGTCATAAAAAGTGACCATTGCAGTCCCAACAGAAAAGAAAAAAAACTATTGATGAGCAAAGTGAGAATATAACATTCCATTCATCAACTATAATATTTTCATGCAATAATAATAAAAAAATAAATAATTATAAAAAGTGTATCAAAATTTTACGATGTTTTTTTGAGTAAATCAGTTGAGCTACTAACGAATAAATAAAACATCGATCTTTTCATGTAACTTTTTTCGTGTAAAATTTTCCTAGGTATAAGAAGATTAAGCGGTTTAGCATGCAAAAAGTAACGAATAAAAAGCGCCATAAATAATACTTAAAAATTACCCGGTCATAAATTTAAAATCTTTAAAACTGAAAAGCAAGTAATGAAAATTCTTTAACATGTAAGAAGATTTAACTATTATTACAATCAAAATTTTTTCAAAAAAAAAATCTGTAACAAGTACCTTCAGTAAAAAAAGAACTAAAGCTTTTTATAAAATCCGAAATAAACTTTAAAAAGCAATGAAAAATTAATTAGAAATCATTAAAATTTATGCGGCAATAAAAATAATTCACCGCCGAAGAAATCTCTTGAAAGCAGGCAGCGCAAGAAACCAACAGCGTAGTTAACAATAAATAAGCAAAAATGTAAGGAACGGCACAATAAAAAAAGCGAATAAACTACCTTGGAGCCAGACGTGAGCAGTGGAGGAAAGACTGGGAACTCCCTGGTCGGTGGCCACAACGACAAAGTGATGGTTCTTGGCGGACTCGTGATCCAAACTTTGCTTCAAGTAGATAGTGCCTTCGGTCTCGTCGATGTGGAACAGTTCGGAACTGTTGAACCTGTCTTTCTCGATCGAATAGACGATCTTCTGGTTGATGCCCGTGTCGTTATCGTGAGCGACGACAGTCAGTATTGGGGTGCCGAACGGGGCCGCTTCCGATATGGAAATGTTATAGCTTTCCTGCGTGAATTCGGGCGGACAGTCGTTGACGTCCTGCAGGAGCAACGACACGGGCACTTCGGCGTAAGCGCCAGAGACGGAATCTGTGGCGCGCACGGTTAATTCGTACTGTTGCTGCTGCTCGTAATCCAGTTCGTCAACAACGGAGATTACACCTGGGGGATAAATATTAGAGGAGATTTGTCAGAATAGAAAAACGACCGATGCGCAATTTACAAGCACATTGATACATTCACTACATCCACGCACAGCAAAGTGTGGAAAATCAATTTCCACACGCGTCGTCGTGCAATGCGCTCGCGATGGCATTTTTCAAGCTTTGCCTTTGTTCTAATACCGATATCAACCAAAAAAATCTAATCCTCTTTTGTTCCCTGCTGATGATTTTTCATGACATGATTTTTTTTTCATTAATGAGTTGCACAATCAATGAAAAACATTGCAAATTGTGTGAAATGCAATTGAAATGTACAGCATTTCGATGTTTCTACAGAAATAGTTTACATTTTACGATGGAAAAGCTGCAATTAATAATAATAATTGTTAAAGTAATAAAAAAGCCTACATGCTGCGAATATTGCGAATTGATTGTGAGTCACGATTAAAGCGGGGGTGCAAAAATAGCAAGCATGCACTTTCTCGTGCGAAAGCCGTTTAATTTATTAATTGAAAATACTCACAAGGACCATTGTTACTGTCCGGGGCTGCGAAAAGTAAACAACGCTTTCGTTTAGTAATTAATCGAATCGATAAACTAAATATTTAAGAAATATTATTGCGTGCACAAAAAAAAATGGAAAAATTAAGGAAAACCAACACCTGTATTATTCGTTATTACTTCTTTAGTTTCAAAATGTAAATAAATCACTCTATAATTAGTTCTTTTTGTTTTTGGTTTGAAACCACTGTAGTACAAAAGTTAAGAAAACTTTTAGAAGGAAATTATCTAATTAGACGTAGCCAAGTTTATATGAAAACAAAAAAAGATTCTAAATATTTCAGTATTATTTATTATATAAAAAAAAAAAATATATACTCGTTCTGTCCTAAATGGTAGTATATCACTCTTTAAAAAATCTTTGATTAACGAAGATACTTAAACTTAATGGGTTTTAATAATCTGATCATTAAAAACAATGGTTTATCAACGAGTTAAGTAGTAGGAGGTACTAAAAATAAATTTTCAGTTTACCATCATTCGTTAGAAAAAGAGCAAAAAATAATAATGAGAAATATATTGATTGATTGATTTAATATCAGATTCAATTATACAGATAATTATCAACTTAGTCAACACAAAAAAAATGAAATTTGAAGTAATATGCATTAGTATAATTTGTAAAAAAATAAAAATAAAACTGTATACCAAACTTTGGGACAGAGGAAGTCTTAAAAAATGCAAAAAAGAAGCAACTTAAAATATCAAATAAATGAACACTAAAAAATACTTTTCAGTTGGATTGTTTTTAAGAGGCGCAGAGGTCATGACTGCGGTTACAATGCACTGAATTCAAATCGCATTTCAAAGATTTTTAAGATTTTTTCTTAACGAATAAGAGTATTAAAACGCAATAATAGTATTATAGAAATGAATGAAAAAAATATAATTGAAAAAGTTTATAATCTCTACGAAATTAATGACTTTTCCGTCGAGTGAAGTAAAATAAACGATAAAGAATAAGAAACAACTCGACTCCAAGATAATTAATGAGTCCAACGACCTTAAACCTCACAAATTATATTGCTATTAAATGCATAGCAATGGGGCAAATTATGCAACGGTTTCCTGCGCAAATTCATTAAATGAACCATCCTCCGGTGCCATCTTATCAAAGAAAATATCGATTCGGACGTAAATAAGGTAAGCAAAAAAAAAAAACGTTACTAAGGGCAATTACTCACCTGTGTTGAAGTCCAGAGCAAACTCTTCTTGTTCGTTTCCTTTAACAATACTATAAATTAATTTACGGCCTAGGGGAGATTCGGCCTGCACCGAGAAGGCAAGAGGCGAATGTAATTCGAAGTTTTCCGGTATGGACTCCGAGTAGAATTGTTTCTTGAAGACAGGCATCGATCTATCGATTACCTTGACGTGCACGGTAACATCGGTGCGGCAGGGGTTCATTCCTGCGAAGCAAAGAAGAAAAGCCCCGATCGATATTACAAATATAATTAAAACGGTCGCGGTAATTTATAGCTTGAAAGATTAAAAAGCAGTATTCAATAACCTTTATCGTAGGCGGCTATTAGCAGTTCGTACTCCCTATTGTGACCCTCGAGGCTTTGTTTGATTTCAATATCGCCGCTTTCGCGCTGCACTTTGAAGAGTTCGCCGTGGCCCTTGATGAGCTCGTAGCGCACTTCGCCGTTCTCGAAGCTGTCCATATCGATGGCGTGCACTTTGCTTATGACGCTGCCCTTTTTGTCGTCGACCGTTACCACGGCGTAATAGGGCAAGTTAACGAACATCGGGCAATTGTCGTTCTTGTCCAACACGGTGACGTTTACTATCACATGCGCCACACGCAGTTTCTCTGAAGAAGAGCTGGAGGCTTCCACTATCAATTCGTAATGCTCCTGCTGTTCCCTATCGAACTTCTTTCCCGTGGTCTGAATGACGCCACTAGTCGGGCCTATCTTAAACAAATCGCTCGGATTCAAGATGCGGAACTCCAAGTGTTCATTGAGGGCGCTTCCCAACACATTCACGACGCAAACGGTGGCCGGTTTGGTAGTGTTTTCCATGATCGAACCCTCGTAGCTGGCCTTCTGGAACACCAGTCCCGAGTTCTCGGACTGTTCGACTCTTATATAAACTTTGGCCACACTGGAGAACTTGCCGTCCGAAACGCGCACTTGCAACTTGTGCAGCGGTTTCATGTTGTCTGGATCGGAAACGGTCACTAAACCCTTCTTGGCATCGATGGCAAATATGGCCAATTTGTTGCCATCCAAAATATCGAAGCGCAGATTCGTGTTTTTCGGACTGTCGGGATCGGTGGCGTTCAGCTGAAGAACGGCAACATTTTTGTAAGTTGGCAGCAAAAGGGTCATATTATAAATGGAATGCTCGAATCTGGGAGGACAATCGTTCACATCGCTTATGGTTATATCGACCCTGGCTGTTGTTTCGGACGATAAGCGCGGCTTGCCCTTATCGGAAACTTGTACGTGGAACGTAAACTTTTTGATCGATTCGTAGTCCAGAAGACGGATTGTGCGTATGGCCCCTGTATTGGCGTCGATGTGAAAGTACTGTCGGGGCGTTAGTTCCACAATGTCGTAATGCAAAAGGGCGTTTATTTCCGAATCGGCGTCCGTGGCTTTGATCACCAGGGGGTCGCTTGTGTTCGTTAGGATTAAAGAGTTGACCGCGGCGGCTTCGGATATGTGGCCCGAATACACGGCCTGCAGGAACTTGGGGGCGTTATCGTTTCGATCTAATATATGCACGATAACGTTGCATTTCGCTGAAGCACTGGCCTTTAATCAAAATTTACAAAACAACCTCAGTTTCCAATTTTGACCAACATTCGAAAACAAGAATAATAATTATCCAAAGTTCCCACTCTTCCAAATTAACTTTTAACGTCTTTTAATCAGGTGTGAATTACACCGGTCAATACGATTTTTTGAGTTTGGGTTCTGAATGTAAAATTTTAATTTATTCTTCGGTACTGATAAGCGAAAAACATATTTTTGCATCGGTTAGTTATCTTTTGTGGAAACCGGAGCAATTTTTTTAATTCTCAAGAGAAAGGCCCATTTTATTTAAAATTACTGAAAGAAATATTAATTTATAAGATATATAGTCTTTTATCAAAATCCCAAAGAAAATATCATTTGCTTCTTTCCGGTTTTCCAGAATTAAATTTTAAGTGCGTGATGTCGCATTAATCAAAAAATAAATTTTATTTATATCTTTCCGGTTTTCTGGAAGTAAATTTCAAGTGCGCGGTATTTACTCCAATAGTGCTTGGTTTAACATGCATTATTTATCAATTTATCGACGTAAAACAGAGAAAAGCAAATTTTAAAAGCTATGAATGGATATTTTAGTGCCCTTTGACACCTTTTATCAGAATTATTGCATTAAAACAGAAACATTTTTTGCGCACCTGTATTATTATAGATCATATTTAGAAAAAAAAAAAATAAGTAATAAACTTTAATATTTTTGTTTTGTGTTAAGTATAAATAAAATATTCCACGAAATTGCAGTAAAAATGTCAACGTCCCACTTACCATATTAACGGCGATCACAGTCAGGTTGTAAAACTTGGTAGTTTCGTAGTCTAAAAGTCTTAGCGTGGTAATAACCCCGGTGCTGGGCGAGATCCTAAAAGCGTCCTCAACATTGCCATCGACAATGTCAAACTGCAAAGACGAAGTGCTTCTCACATTCAGATGAGCGACATAGCTACCTAGCGGTTTATCTTCGAAAATTTCGGCCGCGATTTCTTTCTCGATGAAGCGGGGCGGCGCATTATCGGCCATCGTGAGCATTATGTGAGCAGGCACAGTGAAGGATAACGGTGGATCACCGTGATCCGTGGCTTTGATGTACAGTGTGTACTCGTTGGAGGCGGTCAGATCCAATTCCCTAGCCACCTGCACAATGCCCAACTCGGGGTCAATGTTGAAGACATTGCCGACGTTCCCGGAAGTAATGGAGTAGGTGACCCGTGCGTTCTCGCCCCTATCATGATCGATGGCATAGGCTTTGAGGACCGCTGAGCCAACAGCTGCCGACTCGAACACTTTTCCCACCAGGATTTGCTCGCTGAACTGCGGCACATGGTCGTTGTGGTCGTGTACAATCACGTGCACCCTCGCGTAGCTCCTCTTGGCCGGTGTGCCACCGTCTCTGACCATCACGGTCAGCAAGTGGTCAGCCAAGGATTCGCGGTCCAGCGGTTCGCTCAAACTGATGGCCCCACTAAGAGAGTCTACTTTGAACACTTGCAGCGATACTTTATTCCGGGCGGCATGCAGAGTGTAAATCAACTTGCCGCCCTTATCCTTATCAGTGGCGCGCAACTTCAGTATGCGTTCGCCCACGGGAACGCTCTCGGAGATCTCCACTTTGTACAGCGATTCGGTAAACTCGGGCCGGTTGTCGTTGATATCGATGACGGACACTTTAAGGGCGCCAAAGGTGGTGTGCACGCCGTCTGTCACGCTTATGTTCAAAGTGTACTCTTTTTGGGTCTCGTAGTCGAGTTGCTTGGCTAACAAGATGTTTCCGTTTTCGCGACCCATGTAGAATTCGTCGCGCGGGTCCCCGGATATTATATCGTACCATAAGGTATCGTTATCAGCGTCGGAGGCGTTGATAAGGCCGACGAGAAAACCCACTTGGTCACTTTCGGTTATTTGGGCGTTCGGGGGTGGTTTTATCGTAGGTGCGTGTTTCGATTCTTTGGGCGTCGCGACGAATGTTACTGAGATGCGACACGTGCTGCTTTTGCCGCCACCGTCAGTAGCTCTTACCTGTTTTTTTTTTTTGCAAATTATATTTTTAAAATTTTATTTATTTTTGAGTTATAATGGAAGATTTGAAAGTTAACAGACAATTTTTAATGTAAGAATTAATATATAAACCAAATAAGGGCACTTTTGGCAAAAACATCTTAATGAACTTATAGTGCAAGAAAAATATGGGGTTTTAAAACAAGGATCACAGTTGATTTATAGTTTGCAACATTCATAAAGATTGCATGACTTGAGTACTTAAAAGAATTTTGCTTTCATTAAAAGGAATTTTAAGGCGTTTCGTGAAATTATTCTTTCTTAAAGGAATTTTATGGTTAATAATTTCAAAAATAAAGGAAATTAAAAGTTAATTTATTGGACCATATACGGGGTGCTTAAGTTAAGGTAAATATTTTTATTAAAAAGTAAAATTTTTCTGTTCAGCAGAATTAATTTAAAAAAATCTATTTATTTGAATAATTTTTGGATGATGAAAAGTAAAAAATAATTATCGCATTAGATTATCTATGAAATCTTTTAATTAGGAAAATGTTTACTTATTGTAATATTAAAAGAAAATTAAATAAATAAAATACTTGGTTTTTGTTTTAAAAATTAATCTTTTTTTTATTATTTATCAAGTCCAGTTAACTAAACACCCTGTATAAGAATCAATAACAATAAAACTAAATTATTTATAAAATGCACGAATAAATTAAAGTCAAAAATAAATAAAAAAAAAAACACGCTGAGATTTTAATTAAAATAAAAAAAAGCATCAAAAAAGAGAAGTGAAATACAACATTCGGCGCCTTCACACAGCAAATTAAATATGAAAATTTTTATGGGTTTTTAACACTTTAAATTTTCTAGATGAAACAATAAATTAAAAATCAGCCAATAAAAATATTAAAGTAAAGTACACTTAATAAAAATTTTAACGACACCCGAAAGTAGAAAGGCAAAATATAGAACAAAGCTAATTCCGCGCGATGTCAAATGGCAAATTCAGTCTTTTATCTTTAACAACAAAGAATGTGAAGCAATAAACGTATGCTGTGTATACTTTGAAAGCGAATTGTTCTAGCGGGCAATGTCTGTAGGTAAACAAAAGATAAAACAATGCATAAAGGGCAAAACGTACGTGCAGTTCGAATTCCTCTCCGGCGTCAAAACCTTTATGAGCATAGACCATTCCTGTGGCGTTGTGGACCTTAAACTTGGTCTTACCCCGGCCCGCTTTGAGCGAGTAGTGTATTTGTCCGTTTTTGCCGTCGTCCCGGTCGTAAGCCAGCACCTACGGACACACGACGACACAGCGCAGCGTCGCGATTAATTGAATTCCGCCAACGACTTTATTAAATGCCGAGATTCAATTAGGAAGCTTGCGGGAGAGCGAGCGAAAGAGAATGAAAACTTAGTTTTACTAATAATAATTCCTCTGACATGTTTCCACCATTGGCGGCAATTATTATATTTCCGAGCACGTCTTGCAGTCTCCACGTCGCTCGTCCCCGCAGCCGCCCCCGCAATGCAACATCGCAACAATACAAATAATTTAGGAAATCTGATGAGCGCGCGAAACTTTGCCATATATAGAGCTGCGCTGTCATGTTCTTCGTGCACAAGAACTTCCAAACCATCAACGTATACATCAAAAGTACTGTTATGATGCTGCTGCATTTGCAGCAGATTTTAAAGACATATGTTGCGGAAATTACAAAGAAAATTTCCTCTTACCCGTACGACGCGGTCCAAGTCGAGCAGATCGTCCGGACTGAAGAATTCCCAGTCGTCCTCGTTTGCCGAATCGGCCCCATCGAAGTCCTCGTACGGAGAATCATTCTGGGAGCCACACAAATTTATGCTAATGTAATCGAAGTTGCGTGTGCAGAAAAAAAGGGGTGCAAAATGTGGCGCAATAAAATAAGACGCCGTTTTCGCATGTCGCCAACAGAAACACCGGATTCTTGAACTAATGGAATTTTTAATTGCCAATTAAGCTATACTATCGTCGAACTAAGAGAATCTTCTTATGTGAACAATTACGGTATTTTAATTGAATTTATGTTTGATTTTGCGTGTTTCGGATGTTTCTTCTTCAATTTAATTTAAACAATAAAAATCGTTACTTATGGAATTTTGTAATTAATTAAAGTTGATAGTAAATTTCCCAAACAAAAAAAAGTTTACGGTTAATCCTTTATAAAGAAAATATTTTCTAATTTCTTCTGCTTAAATAACCAACTGAAATTCCATAGAGACTGTTTAGGAAGAAACTAGTAAAGCGATTGAAATTTCGAAATGATGGGAAATTGTAGAATTAATGGGATATTAACCTGGAAATTCGGCCGTTGGTCCTGTGATGGCGAGGCAGGAATTTGCACTTTGTAGAACGTTTGCTCGAATTCCGGGGCGTTATCGTTAACATCGGCCACTTTGATGACCACCCTCGTTTTGGATTGCAACGGAGGACTGCCGTTGTCCGAGATATTAATCTGCAACACAGAGCGACAGCGCACTTTTAATTAGCGACAGTAGCAAAACAACTTCGAACAACTTATTAGTCTTTTCGAGCAGTCATATCTATAGGATGGTACATATAACGCAACCCAAAAACAAAGTATATAAATTAAGTTGGAGACAGTTTGCAGCGAGAACATAATCTTCGAGACTCGCAGATTTTAATAAGTTAAAACCCCAAACGAAAGGCGAAACTTTCGCTCGCATTAAATTCAATTCCAGATTTCGCGCAAAACGCATAACAGCAACAACAACAGTAATCATAATAATGGTCCTGCTGTTACTTTATTATTTGCTGAAATTGCTTTGTAAATTTGAATAATAGTTGCAACGCAAATCTCCTACTAATTAAATACACAAAAAGCGATTCCAGCGTTTGCTAGACTCATTCATTGTGTGTTGGTAACTCCTATCTCACCGTTATAATTTTTTCTCCAGGTGTCTAGAGAATTTATAGATATTCTTAAATTCATTATTTATTTAAAAATAAAGCAAAAAAGCAAAACAAATAAAATTCAGGTTTCCAAAAAGTGAAAATAAATTTGGGTGTAAAAGTCAGAAGTTCTTTTCCGGTAAAACCGGAAGTGAGTCAAATTTGAAATTTACATTAATCAATGTAAAATTAACTTTTATATAAACGTTTATTTTTTTAAGAAAATTGGTTGGTAAATAAACAAATGAAAGGGGAAAATCACTTTGCGTTGTTAGGCTGTTAACGTTACGATGCAATTTATAACCTCTTAAGCCTTTTATGTTGAAAATTGTTAATTTAATGCATACTTTATTTACTTTCTAAGTATTTTTATTAGCAACATATCTTTGCCTATAAAAATTATTAAAAAATTCTTAAATATATGCTTTGGTTCTATAGTTACAAACCAAAGCTCTCAATTGCTACATTTAATGCTCTCAATTAAGTTTTTGTACAATAAAAGCTTTTAAAAACAATTAATCTAAAAAATTCAAAATGTTGTTTAAAGACAATTAAATTTGATTTGAAAGTAATGGTAAACTATTTATTTTCACACAACCCAAATTGGAATATAATTAATTTAATTTAACATGGCCGTTGCAAAAAAAGGAAAGCAAGTGTACAAGTTTAATAACAAATATCAATTTTACAATGTATTTTTTATAAAATTTAAGTTGGGAATAATTAATTACATTAATCCAGCTATAAGAATATGATTTTTGTTCATAAATATTAATTTTGGTTCTTCAGATATGAGTAAAAGCTCACAAAATGTCGCAGGAGTTCACTTAAGAGAGCTTTTAGTTATAACTACGTATCTATAGGTCAGAAATTAATAAATTATACCTCAAATTAAAGAGAATTAAATATGCTTTTTACTAATTAACATAAAAATCAGCAATATTTCGGACAATAGTTTAATTTTAATAACTAAGTTAAGTATAAGAATAGGAAAATTAACAAATTTGATTTTGTGGTTCTCTTAGTCTATTAAATTTTGTTTTATTCTTCAAAATTCCAATAAAACTTTAACATTTTACTCTGAAATAATCATCTAAACCCTTTTAGTGTTAAAATAATAGAAATAAACCTTGTTTAAACTAATAAACATACTAAATTAGCGCCATAGTTTTATAAAATCAATTCATTTTCAAAACAATTTAAAGGAGTTTTGAATTTTTTTAAATTTTTATTTAAAAAAATGTGAAAATTTATAGAATTAAGAAGACTATAATAACAAATGGTTAGTTATAGACAAATTTTTAATGAAATTATTAATTTATTACTTTTTTTGAAAGTGTTAAACTACAACAAAATATATTTTTCAATTTTAGTTTTTACTAGATTTCTAAAAATTTTATTTTAAATTAATTTTTTTAAAGACTGTGAATGTTGACTATTCATAAATATTTTATTAATATGTTAATCTAAATTAATAACTTCTTCCTGGCATGAACTTATTTCAATTTTACAAAATGAGAAATTGAGAATGAAAAGCTAACAGACATTTTCAATAAACCAGCATTTACTATCGAGTTTCTAGATTTAATTAAATGCAAAACAGAAGTCAAGTATTTTAATTAAGGAAACACAAACAATCGCCATCTTTAAAATCACCAATACAAGGAAACAATATGTATACGGTGAAGGAAATCAATAATTACCGAAAAGATATCACTAGAAAATGTAAACCTGACAAATTCCATAAAACTTATTAGATTATACAAATAAGCCTCAATCCTCGACGAAAGAAGAATGAAAGAAAAGAAGGAAAGAAAAAAAAAACAATATGCTTTTCGTTATTTAGGGGAGTATGGAGTGAACAAGTAAATATGAGGAAGAAAATATGCGGAACATTTGAAGCGCTGAAAAAATACACATAATATTTCATTTGTATTCGTGCTCGGTGCACGACTTATTCTGCAGCACTCGGAAATAAAACTTTCCTCATAAAACCGACACGCACACACATTCGCAGAGAGGGAGAACGAGAGAGAGAACGCGCTTCGAAAATGGATGCTACAATTTGTACAAATGTCCTCATCTCCACTAGTTTTCCGCCCTCCGCAGCGCGAATGCAAAACGTGTTCACGCAACGCTGAAAAGGGAAAAATTGTTCGGCGCGCGTCATGCGCTCCGGCCGGATTTACCTATAATCCGCCGCGGAAAACAAATCCGAACCGGAATTAAATAAATAACTATATAAATGCCTGACACGGCTCGCCCTTACCTCCAAAACGTGTTCCGATTGCGTTTCGCGATCCAGTTTTCTCGAAGTCGTCGTGATGTTTCCTGCAACAACAAAAAAAAAACAAATAAAAATAAAAGGTATTCGTTAATGAGAGTTCAATTTTTAATGAAGAAAAAAAACAATGAAGAAAAATCGAATCGGTTCATCGCGTTCGGTTTTTAAATCCGTTGTTCTCTTTCGGAACAGTGGCGCTTAACGAAACCAATATTAAAATTGGATTTTTCATTAAATCTGCTTACAAGTGCAAAGTTTTCACCGGTTTGCGTATCAAAGATCCAACGCTTTACCTGTCCGCCGTCGCTTTTCAAAGGCCTTGTTTTTGTGCCTCGTTAAAGTTTCGCTTAAGATTAAATTAAAAACGGCGCGGAAGATGTACATAGTTTTTAATTAACTGCTGCATTAACCATTAAAAAATTATATGGTGCTTAGTTTTTAACAGAAAATTGTTCAGAATGTAATTGACAAGGAAAATTAGCTTTTTAAAATTATCAGGCAACAAAAGTTTTTATTATTTTTTTTTTACAAGCAACTTAAAAATATTTTTCATTTACACGTAAAGTAGTTATCAAAATCAGAAGTTTTATTTATGCTTTAAAGTGTTTATTTTTTAGACTACCTTCTTATTGTGTACAGGGTGTACAGAGCATTTTTTTAATGGTGCTATAAAAAAATTCTTAAGACATAATTTTAAATTACATATAATGCAACATTAAATTAATCATTTCAAAGAGCAAATGGTCAATTACTTTTCTAATAGTTTACAAACTTTATTTATTTTATTGTTATTATTATTAGGAACCTTTTTAAGTTAAATAAAATAGTACTTCCTAGGGTCAAAGTTATGATATATTTTTCTCAAAAAAAATTTGATTGCCGAAGATAAATAAACTTAAAGGGTTTTAATCATTCCCTCTTGAGAAACAATGCTGTAGCAAATAAATAAGTAGTAGTCTATACTCAAAACTGATTTAAAAACTTAATTAGCAAAGAAATAGCACCAAACATAAAATCAAAAATACCCCGGTTAAGGAAAAATATATGGAAGATAATAAGAGGTCAAAATAATGGTGTAGATGCTTGTTAAGAACTTCAGTCTAGGAGCTCTCCGAGAACCATACCAATTTGTAATTTGTTATACATTCGTGGAAGAACAGATCATAAGTTTATCTTTGTAATTTAGTTTTAGTGTACTGT
>JASKGO010007425.1:0-11068 GCA_030556065.1 Holobus sp. GC000080 | reverse complement strand
GGCAAGATATGGGTAGTGGTGTTTGGGTAGGCATCCCCATCACCATGGCAGAAGGACCTTCGGGTCGATAGCCTCCCTGTGCTCAAAGCACAGAAAAATACAAATACTACTACTACTGATACTTATAAACGCAAAAAAGCTAATTTTATTAATTTTTTAAGGATGCGATTGAATTTTACATTAGATTTCAAATTAAAAATTCGAGAAATAAAAATCATTTTAATTTTTTTATTAAACACAAGTAATAGTATTAAAAGTTTTGCATGCTGAATATCTTTTTGGCTATTTTCTGTTTCATTAAGGAAAAAAATAAAAAAATAAAAAATGGTATAATTAAGTGAATGTTTAACTCTAATTGTTAAATATTTCATTAAGGATTAAAACATTTCCATCTGTTTGCTTTGCCCATTACGTTTGTGTGTAGAATTAAATTATGGAATGTTTTTCCAGTGAAAAAATTGTAAATTGCTTTAGCAGTGAAGACTTATGATACGTAAATAAATAATTAGTGTTAGTAAATAATGGCCGCGGGACTCCTTATGGGTTTTTGTGCAGTTAAAGCAACATTCGTTATATGTTACGGGCTATTTCTGTTAGGAAATTCCACTAAAAAGTTCGTTTATTATTTAGAAAAATTGCTTATCAAAAACACTTACTTTTTTATTAGCAATTTACCAAAATGAAAAATATAATTATATAATATAAAATAATAATTACCTGAGTAATTTAAAATTAAAGAAACTTATTATTTTTTTAAACAAAACAAATAATATTTAAATAAATTGAAAGTAAAAAAATGTATATCAGAAAATTAAAAAAAAAAAGTAAAACACAAACGGAAGATAAAAACCAAACCAATATTTATGTAAAACGGAAAACGCTTGCAAGAATGACCTTTAACATATACCAACGGAGGCTGTTCACGTATATATAAACAACAAATACATAGATGTAAATAGTATGAAGCAGCAGACATTCATAAATAGCAGGAAACTCGAGTGCTATACTGTTACTGCATAGTTTGTTTATTGTTCTCTGCGTCTGTATGTGTGTGCGCGCGAAGGGGTGTTTGGAAATATATAGTCCTGGGAGGACGTTCCAGTCCCTGATGGATGTTTTATCCTTAAGTTGCAGGAAATATTTCTCCGTGCAGGATATACACATTAGCCGAGGTTAAATACGGACCTTTAAGGCCATACCAACCATCGGTGACTGCGTGTTATATTATTGTTATAAGGGTTGAAAAGCGCTTCTTGCCCTTCCCACCACTCCTCTCTCTTCACCATTTGCAACGCGTTGTCCGCCACGCTTAATATTACCGTCCATTGTCTTTTTGATGCAAATGACATTTAACAGTCTGTGTTCTAACTGCGTTAACGGACTATAACTTAAGGAAATAATTTATTAATTTTACGTTTTATTATACAAGGAATTAGCATATTAGTTTAAAAAAAAGTAGAAAAGAGAATTATTTTAAGTAGTTTCGGTTGTGTAAATATTTTTTGTTTATTAAAACAGAAGAGGTAGAATGGAAACGTCGGAAAATCCCAATCGAATTGAATTTGCTAGAGAAACTCACTTTTGATAAATATAAATGCCAAGTTGAGCGACCGGTGGTGGCGGTGGATGGAGAAACTAAGGGATCGCAGTGCATATTACGGATCAAAATGTCTGCATAATGCATTTAACTTTGCAAACGGACAGAAAGGAACAACGGTAGATGAAAAACTACCCCCTAAAGTATATATTATAAACGCAAGGAATTCGCCGCGCACGACTTGCTGGTTGCTCTTGAAAACTTTAAGACGGTGGTCACTTGTCGATGCTCAATTTCATAAAAGTTTCTTTTTCAGAAAAATTATACTTCTCTTGTAATTTCAGAACTTTGTTCTTATTTAAAAAATCATTTTTTTAAGGATTAACAATATTTTGTTCTTAAAAAAATAGTATAAATTAATTTTTTAAATCGTGAATTTAAGATTAAATTTTGCAATAGAAAATTTTGGAAACTTTGGAAAAGTAAACGCATACATCGATCGATAATAAAAGTGAAAATGTTTAATGCAAAAACTGCGGTGATGGAAAAAGATGGACCCTCTCGTGGGTTATATTATATATGTATAGTAAATCTGTGCGGGTGTTAAGAGTCCTAGAAGAGAAAGTTTAATTCGATTCCCAAGGTGTCGTAAAAGAGTCAAGTGTAATTTGTGTTCGGGCGAATTCGACTGAAATGGAGACATTAATGTCTCGAATCGGCTGTTGCTTTTGTCACCCTCCGAGACCTATAAAATGGGTTGACCGGAAGGACAATCCGATGGACCATTATATTCATTCAACTTCCATTATTTGGATTTGCAAATTTCCTCCGTTACTCGTATTTTCCTAAATTGTTTCAAAATAGCCTGTTTTTCAATAAATGAAATGAAATGCTTCTAATTAAGCTATTCAGATCAACCGAAGTAATATATAAATAAAAGTATTTTTCATTTTTCATTTTACGTATTATATTTCTAACTTTTAGTTTAGTTTATTAAGATTAATGGAAATGTAGTTTCAAAAACATAAGTTTTCTTTCAATTCAGTTTTCTCTATATTAAATTGAACACAATACTGATCTACAAAAATACAATTTTGCTATTAATACGAGCAACTTTTAAATATTGTGGGGAATAATTGATCAATTGAATGCCAGAGCAATTAAGACGATTTCTTCGGGTGGCGGGTTCCAGAAATTAGTACTTTGAGGAATTACAACTTGACATCTTGGGCACCACTTCAAATTTGATGTTTGTCTGAAGATTTAGATGATGAAAAAAGTGAGATATTAGTTACAGTCCCGGATGTAGACCGACTCGGACAGACAGACGCCATAATAAAATGCTCTTATCAGTAACATATACAATAAATATTTATAAAAATGGTGCAAATTTGTACATGTTTCAATATAGCTAAACAAAATTTACAAATCCACGGCGCACAATGTAAAGTATTCATTAAAAAAAGTGAAACATAAAAACAGCCATAAATATCGTAATTGTTAACGGAAAACTGAAAAAAATTGCGGCTATAGAAAACCAGATGACTTAAAGAGACGGAAATTGATTATGATTTTTATTTCCCATATATAAACAACTTCATACAACGCACTTCTTGCATCTAACGACTCACATACACCTAACATAAGTCCAAATTTGATTTACGAACATAAATTTGCGGTGCGCTCCTCTTGCGCTTCCAATACCGCAACCGTACAATTTTTCTGAATGCTCGCTCCACATCAATGTATTTTCCTATTTGCATATTCGTTTTGAGTTGCAAATACACTCTTAGATGCGGTATACCATGCGCGCACCCATGCGACCCAGCATCCCAGCAAGCCTTAGCTTTGCTCTATATACGGAGAGAAGCAAAGTCGTTTTTCATTTGGAAATTGCATCATTTTACGATCGCACACAATATCCGACATTATGTTGTTGCAATCTGCGTACGCAACCTTCATTCAAAATAAATTTTCCTTCAGGAATATTAATCAAAAGTTTATACTTTATTGATTTCCAGTTTCTTTACAACAATATACTTTTCGAAAGTATATTTTTCTATAAGTTTATGTTTTCGTTTATTTTATCTTATTCTGCTTTATGTTGCCGTTTTTGTTAATCGATGGTTTTTCAAAGTTTTTTTTTTTTAATTTTCAGTTCACAGTAAAATGATAAAAACGCAGTTTTTTATCATCTCCATTCAAAAAATGCATATTAACATAAAAAAATATATAAACTTTTACCATTTTAATTGTTTCTGATAATAAATGTTATAAAAAAAGAGGATGAAATTCAGACTAATTAATTTACTTTTTGACCATTTACCAGTTACCCTTTGCAACATTTCTTTAAACAAATAGGACAAAAAATTGATATAGATTTGTTTTTTGGTTAGTAAAGTTTAAGATGGATTAGCCAGGTTAGTTGGGGATGTTATGTTATGTTTATTTATTTTTATTAAGATTTGGTTTGTTTTTGTTTACAAAGTAAAAGGTAAAACTGTATCTAATTTAATGTTTTACTACTCAATGTAAATTAGTACATAAAAAACGCAATAAATAACAAGATAAATATAAAAGTTATGCTTATTTAAACCGATTTTACAGGCGTGTCTTCAGTAATTTCTTTCCTGTTTTTACCCTCATTCTCAAAGTCTTAACAAGAAAGCCATAAGTAGACATTTGTATGGCACAAATAATTCTGTTGCATAATGAAAACGATATCGTAAACAATTTTTTGCTAAAAAAAAGGGGGCTAAAAAATAATATAAAAGGATTCCAAACGAGCTCCTTGCATGTTTTTACGATACGATTTGCAAGCTCCACTACACCAGCCAACACTCATAAAAATAGCTAATTTCATTCTGTCAATGACAGTAAAAATGCATACGTGCGCCGCGTTTTTTACAACCCCTCAGCAAATTATACAAAATGTAACCGACGATACTTTATATCCATCTAGCAGTTCTTACGTGTGCAAAGGTAACAAAACGTGTATAAAAGGGCGAAAACTAAAATTACTGTAGAGAAAAAATCCCGAGCTAGGAAAAATTTTTCCGGGGCAGATTCTCGACACAATGTGGCCTCAAGCTTATTCATTATCTTTTAGAGCCCCGCGCGAATATATATGGCATAATATGGTAATAAGTTATATGAACGCGACACAATGTTGATTACATTCCGCACGTGAATTCTTAATTATTTGCATACCTCTATCATCATCTATTGTGGCTTTCTAAAATTCATTCATTTAGTATTCCCTTTGCTATGGCGAATTACTTTGCGTCCAATTATTCCTAATTTCCACATAGATTTTACCACTGGCTAATTAACCGCACTTCATGTACGGAAGCTTCTGTTCAGTGTTAATTTTTAAAATGTTTTAAAAATTCTTAGTGAACTTGTTAAAAAAGACAAAAAGTAAAACGAAGTAGTCGCACGTAAAAGTAGTTAATTGATAAAAAATATTTAAAATTTATTTCTAAACTATTTTTGTTATTAAATTCAATAGTTTCTTTAGAATGGTTTAAAAAATATTTTTTGCGTTAATTTTTTGAACAGTATAAATTAATAATGTCACATGCCGTTTTTTTTTTGTACACGTTTTTTATAAAATTTGTGACAGTTAATACAAAATTTCCGATTTATTGGTACAAATTTATCAATTTCTCTCTTGAATTATGAAAACATGTATAACAAAATATCAAAATATAATTTAATATATTATATTTTATAGTATTTGTAATTTTAATATTATTTCATAGTATTTACATACAAAGTAACTGTGAAGGCGCCGGGATATTACATATTTATAGACGTTGACTACGGATTTAGATTGTTGGTCCATTTGATTTCTTAACTTTTAATATTTTATATAGATTTAATCATTATGATAAAGGACACCAATTTCGGTTGTTTGACATAATTAGTCAATTTTGTATATCTTCTGGTATAACCGGAATTTTATTTTTCAACGTCACCTTCCCACTATTTTTTTAAAACTTTTTATTTATTTATTTTTTTCAGGAAACAATATTATAAGTATAAAAATGTTCATTCTCTTAATTTTTATTGTTCGAATTAAAACTCAGCTTTCATCGCCTCTTTTTATCTTAAAATTAACAACATTCCTCTTAATATCTAATTTAATTTCGTCATTAAAGAAATGTTTTCGTAATTGTTTTAGAAATCAGTAAAGGTCATTATGACAATTAAGTAATACTTTTTTAAACATTTTTTACTATTAAATTATGAGTAAATGTTAATATTTTAAAAGAGTTTTAAATAGTTCAGTAGATTTGTCTATAAAATTACAATTATTCAAACATTGTCTGGTTACTAAAATATAATAATATAAAAAAAAAAGAAATATTTTTCTCGTTACTTTCATGCTTTTTTTCATAAATTAATAATAAAATTAACGAAAAAAAATTTATTTGAATCAGTTTAAGCTATGGAAATAAAAAAATGATTAAAAGAATTATAAAAAAACTTAATAAAATATAAATTTATGTAATATTCTAGATGTTTGAGATTTTAACACATTTCCCAGAGAACTGAAAAGTGGGAAAAAACCGAAAACAAATGCCTCCATTAAAAATGTAACCTTCGGTAACGACATAAGGGCAAAACTAAGAAAAACCGTTTGAATGGGGCAATAGACAAAAGCTATTAGGCAATAGATCCTGAAATGCTTAACTAGGATGAGTTATTCAACGGTCGGCGGTCATTGAATTGTAAAAGATTGGACCGAATGGTCTTCCTTATTACATATGTATGACTCCATAGCGTGTTCTGGCCACTTTTACCACGCTTTCCTTTCTATCCTCCCTCCTACAAATCCATACACCATAAGTGCACTTACACAAGCTGCCGTGCAAAGTAAGTGTATGTGTGTTTACAAGAAAGCATTTATCTTACTAGTAGATATTCCATCCGCACTGTTGCGGTGGAGGCAACGGCAGCAGCAAGGAAGACGTCAAGTGGTGGTTCGCTCGCTCGGTGCCTCCGCGTCTCACTCCGCCGGCAGCACCAGGAGAAACACTCCGTAAATTACTGGCGGAAATAAAAATATCCGTCCGTGACGTTCGGATTTATGCCCCGCGAAATTGCTCAGCCCAAATAAAGTGTTACGCCTTTTGTTATATATGGATAAGATATACAAGTTTGCTGCTCGTTGCGAATTTTTCTTTGCCAGCGTTGATTTTTCTCGTCTTGTTTTATTCTTTTTCTTTATTATTTGCATTTTTTATCATAGCGATTTTTTTTATTCTTGACCCAATATAGGTTTTTTTTTCTACCTTTCGTTTCGTTCAATTGCATATCTTCCTTTCTAGTTGGTTGTGAGTTTATAGAAAATTATTTGAACTCATAAAAAATGTATTTTGATTAACTAAATTATTTTTTTACATATTAATCGATAACTTTTTTATTGAATTTGTTGATTTATTTGTATTTGCTTAAATTTATATGAATTTTGTTGTTTTTAGTCATAGTTTTTTTTGTGTGTTTTGAAGCTTGATTTGTTAATTATTCAATAATAAATTCTCGTAAATAGGAAATTTATTTAATATCAATTGAATGGACTTAATTTTAATTTTGAAATAATTTTAATGTTTCCCTTTTTTGCTGAAAATTTTTAATTATTTCTTTACATTGAATCAGGATTTGGTTTTTATAATCATTTATTAAAATTTATTAAATAATTAAATTAAATAAATAAAGAAATAATTAAAATTAATTAAAAATATTATACTAAAGAAATGTAAAAACATTTATTTAAATAAATATAATGTAGTAAAAATTATCTAATGTATTTAATTTACAGATTTTCTCATTTAATTTCTATCAAAATATTTTTTTGGTACACATTAAATTCAATTAAGTTAGATACATTTTTTATTGTTTGCGACAAAACAAAAAGTTATAGGATCGAAAAGTTATTTTTCTATACCAATATTTATTTAAAACTTTTTTTTAACAAAACATGTCAAAACTTTTCTCTTGTTTTAAGAAAACAAACAAACATTCATAAATTTATTAAGATAGAATTTTAAATAAACATACAACAAACAAATAAAACAAATTTATTTATCCATTAAAAGTTTAAATTAAAATGCACATTTCAATTTAATATGAATAAAAAAACGAAGTTTGCTATAAAGAAAGTTAAGAAAGTAAAGTGGACAAAAACTTTTCACATTTACGAAAAGACCCAATAAAATTTCGCAACGTTCATAATTAGCGGCTAATACCGGAGCAAATTAATCTTAATCAGGGCAAAATAGAAGATTAATTAAAACGAGCGTAAAGGGTGTAGTACGTACGAGGGTAAATTTGTGTTCAGTTCGGGCTTAAACCAGCAACTCTATACAGTTTCGGGTATAATATGATTAAATATTTTGCCAGCTAAAAGCGCAAAAACACTAACAACAATCAGCGAATTTCCCACAGGTAGATTTGCGCGTCTTGACATAGAGGACATGCGCCGACCGAGCGTGCGAAGACCCTTACTATCGTTTACGTGCGTCGCGACGCCACATGGTGTTTCGACGCCGAACCGAAAGCATCGCGACGTCCCTATCACTGATCGCGCGAGAGTTTACGTACGTGTTCGCGTCCCTTCAAACATTTTCACTCGTTTTACATTTCATCGTTTAATTCATCAATGATAAATTACTAATAAATTAAAAACAACAAGAACAGTTCTTACATAAATCATTCTTTACGAATTTTTGTTTTAAATATAAATAAAAAATAAATAAATAATCCATCAATCAATCCAATGATGACACTGATATTTAAACCTTTTAAAACCAAAGGTAATTTAATGTGCTTTAACGTAATATTTGTTTAATTTAGATTTGTTAACTGAATATATCGACTGAAAATTGCATGACTTTCAGACGTTTTGCAGCCCTCCCATATACTTTCTTGCGAAATTGCTTTACGCTTTTTGCGTTGCTGCTGTTAATAGTAAAATTATATATGCCGGCAATAAACCGGAACTAAGTTTTTATTACTTTTATAATATATTTAATCATCGGCGCGGTCGCTTTTACGCCAAATATTACACGTTTTCATTAAAGCGTTTTATCTGGCCATCTACACGGTTAAAAAGTCGCCATTAAAAATCGTTATATTTTACATGATCTGCGATTACAGTTTATAACTGTATTCAATGCAAATGTTTATCAAGATAAAACCACTTTCGGTGCTTATTTTTCGTTCCTTATTATATTTGCAATTTTTTATTGCTTCTTTTTAATGTTTTGGTTGCTTTATAGTTTTTCTAATGTTTAAAGTTTTTACTTGGGTTGTTATTATAGAACATTTGTTTTTTTAATTATCAAACTAAAATTATATCAAGTATTTTTCAGAAATTGTGTTTTTATTAGAATTTTTTTATTATTTGGTGCAGGAATAATTAAAATTTTTGTTTTCGTTTAGGAAGAATTTTATTGTCAGGAAAAATGTGAAGCTTTGAAGCCCATTTGTGAAATTAAAATCGCTAACTTGTCCTCGTGGATAATTTGCCACTGTGCTGCATTTTCATTTTGGCTTTCCTTTTATTTTCCATTCGGTCCCTAAACGTAAAAACGACATATATCGAAAAAGTACGGTACAAGCTTGCACGTAGTTTTTTTTTCTGCTTGTTTTTCATACTTTCATTCATAAGCAATTATTGCGAACTCATTTTTTTGCAATTAAAATGGTTTTTTAAATTAAAATCTAAGTTGCTTTGAAGCTTTTTCATTTTTTCATTTTAATATGCCTGGTATATTAACAAAAAAAGTTTTTATTTTATTTTATATAAAAAATTTACAAAAAAAATGCAATAAAGAAAAACATTTTTTTTATATTTATTAATTTTTCAACTATTTTTGCAAATACAACTCAAATACATAAATATTTTATGTCTTTTCTTCTAAATATTTTATTTTTTTTATTAAATATTATATTACAGTATAAAATAAACTGTAATTTTTAAAATATTTTTTTAATTCTACATCCAAATTTTTAAATAAATAATTTTAATATTATTTTATTTCAAGATAGTAAATTTTTGCTAATACAATTTTTATTTTTATGACTTACTTTCTAAAAAAATATTAATCTGCAGCATGAACTAAAAATAAAAGAAAAAACTAAACTAAAAAATGTGCATGCATTGCAATCAAAAAGAGCCGACTTTTAATATTAAACAAACAGTAGTGAATGTGCGGATGGTTTTTTGTTGTACGGGTGGCTATTTAGTACTTCACTGTGTGCTGGAAACCAGTGTGTTGTTGCTGCTGCTACTGCTGCTGGTGCTGCAGAGATCGGCGTATTATTTGCTTTTGCCGTTCGGAGCAACAATTAGTGAAATAAGCTCTGCCGAGTGTCGGTTTGACGATTCAGCCGCATTTATTATTCATTTATGCCGACATTAATTATTTACGAGCGAGTCTAAATTATTTGTATAGTAAACATTTGATTGGATGCTGGGGCTGCATGTGTTGTTCCACCTGTATAGCATTGATGGCGGTGCATCCAGTTAATCCTGGAAACTGTGTGGTCATCAAGCTTGATGCATTACAATCATCCTCTCCATTGCTTCGATCTGCCCTATATATTTGTATTAATAAAGCTGCATGTTGAATTAAACTATACAACATTATAAGTAGATAAGTTTTATTGGTTTAGTTTACAATTATTTTGTAAAGTTCGGTTTGTCGGGGATTTTACATTTGAAATGCTAATTTCGGTTTATTCGAATTTAATTTTATCGTTGTATGAACAAATGAAAATTGTGGCTATGTGAAATATTTTAAAGAATTCCAGTGGTGAAGGCTTTTTTGGCAGAAGTACAATGTATTTGATTATCATTAAAAAAGTATTGTTGGCAAATGGAAAATTCTGTTATAAGTACATAATGGGGGAACTAAGTGCAGATGCAGTAAAGCCGATTATTCAAGAACAATTTATGTGTAATATTTTTCATATTGTGGGATTTAAACAAATATAATGGTGACGATTCAAAATTGACTAACACCAGTGTTTTTTATATTTTTGTTTTATATTATAAGCCAAACATTTTTGGTTCTACCCGAAATCTAGAAAACTGTAGATGTTGAAAAAAAAAAAGAGTGACCCTTTTTATTCATTTACTAAATCAACATTTAAATATGGCTTTTATTGCTGATGTTAAACTTACAAGTGAGTTGTTTTTTATTTCAGTTTAATTTTTCACTATTAATACCTAGAAAATATTTGAAATCATTATCATGGCAACGTATTGATTGATGCAAATAAATTCTAATAATTTGCCAGTGGTACTCTTGATAAGCTTTAAATTAATCATATTTACATTCATGAAATTGTTCTTTTGGTAATTATTTTTGTTTTATTTTTTATTTTAAAAGTCGATTGCATTATACAGGGTGACACTGAAAAGTGGCTCACCCCTTTCATTTCTTTATTTACCAATCGATTTTTATGAAATTTTGCTCACTTTTATAAGACAACATTTCGGATTGATTGACGTTAATT